>JACEFZ010007395.1:0-94883 GCA_014155875.1 Cepaea nemoralis
TAAACTGAAAGAAAAACTCCACAAGGGATGGACTCTGGCAAATCAAAACTTGAAAAAGGCCAGGAAAAGACATGCGTCTTACTACACCCGTAGGTCTAAAGAAAGATCTCTAGAGGTGGGAGATAAAGTCTTGTTGCTACTCCCAACGGGAAACAACAAACTGGAGATAGGTTGGCAAGGACCATTTCCCGTGGAAAGGGTGATATCCAGAACCAACTATCAAATCCGGATCCGGGGAAAGTCGAAGATTTTCCATATCAATCTCTTGCGGAAATACGAAGAGAGACCCGGAGACAAGGCAGCTCACCTCATGGCAATGGCAGTTGCAGTGGAGACAGAAGTGGGAACCAGCGAGGGCAGGGAATATCCCTTAGTACACCAGGAAACCTATAGGGATGTACAAGTGAACCCTGATCTGACATCCCAGGAAAGGGAAAGGATAACCCAGGTTCTCAAGTCTCATAAGGAGATATTGACTGATAAACCAGGACGAACGAGGTTGGTGGAGTTCGAGATGACTTTGACCACACAGGAGCCTGTTCGCCAAAAGGTTTACCCAGTGCCATTCTCTAAAGAAAAGGCCCTGGAGGAGGAAATAAAAAAACTGCTGGAGGATGACGTGATTGCACCATCCACATCCCCATACAATGCGGGGGGTAGTTTTGTTACGCAACCAAGTGGAGAACACAGGTTGTGTATAGATTACCGACTTCTGAACAGTCATACACAGTTTCAGGTGGAACCTTTGCCGAATCCAACTCAGCTATTCGCTAGGCTCCATAAGGCTCGGTACTTTTCAAAGGTGGATCTGAGTCGGGGGTACTATCAGATACCAGTCAAACCGGAGATTCGACCACTGTTAGCTTTCAGTACACCCAGTGGACACTACGAATTCAAGGTCATGCCCTTTGGACTCAGCAATGCACCCAGTGTGTTTACACGCATGATGAGGACTTTACTAGATCCGTTACAGGATCCGTCCATCATCTCATTCATGGATGATATTCTGATTTCCAGTGACAGCCTGGATGACCACTTACAATCCTTGGAGAGAGTGTTTAATAGACTCAAGGAAGCAGGGCTTACTGCTCGTCCAACCAAGTGCATGATTGGTTACCAGACTCTGGAATTTCTAGGTCACACCATCACTCCAGGACACATTGTCCCAGAAGAGAAGAACCTGGAGAAAATCAGAAATGCACCAAGGCCAAAAACGAAGAAGGATGTGCGATCTTTTCTCTCGTTGTGTGGGTTCTACCACAAATTTATCCCACATTTCACTGAACTGGGAGCTCCGTTGACGGAAACCTTGAAAAAGGGATTCCCGGACCAAATCATTTGGACACCAGAATGTGAGAATGCCTATAGTCAGTTAAAGGAGGCCTTGGTCAGCAAACCTGTATTACAGCTCCCTGACCTTTCCAAACCATTTGTGTTGAGAACGGATGCAAGTGCGATTGGAATTGGAGCCGCTTTGTTACAGGAAGGAAAAGACGATGCTTCGGTTTTGAAACCTGTGGCATACGCAAGTAAGAAACTTCTACAGGCGGAGAGGAATTATTCAACCGTCGAGAGAGAATGCTTGTCCCTCGTATGGGCAGTGCAAAAATTTCAGCCATATTTGTATGGAGTTAAGTTTCGGGTCCAGTCAGATCATCAGCCCCTGATGTTCCTGGCTACTTCTCAGAAGCTCAACGCACGTTTGATGCGGTGGTCGTTGTTACTTCAACCGTATAATTTCACAGTAGAGTACATTCCTGGGAAGGAAAATGTTGGAGCGGACTTCTTGTCAAGACATGCAGCTCCTGAAGAAGAAGAATGAATCATCTGGATTAAACTCACGGTGGAGAAGAGTGAGATGGACTACTCTCTTAGGAGGGGGCCTATGTCACAAAATGAAACCGTGTGTTTATCCGGTTGATTATTACGGAGGATTTTCTGATTACGCGGACGATCAGCCAGCGACATCTATTTTTACTAACTGGAAAAACACAGCGGATGTCAAAATCTCAGGACAATATTTGTAGCTGCACGTGTAAATCTCTAACGGATTTTGAAACATTTGGTGGTGATGGAGACAGCGCCGTGACAGTTTGTCAACATTTGAATACAAATGGAAGCAGTGGGGTCAGCCCATATACAAAATTGGTGGTGAGTGAGGAGGAAGTGAGTGCGCTGAATCAAATATCACCTTGACAAGTCATAAAACATATCAGAGGGACAACGGAAGTACTTAGCACGGAAGTGACAGTACATATGTCAATTCTTGGTTTCCGGAGCACCGAGAAGATTGACGGAGTTATTTGCAACTGTTGTTGGGGGTATACAGAAACTTGCTGGCTTGTTTTGAGAATCTAAACTATTGATGACAACTTTGACTGGACTAAAGCCAGGAAAATAGTTCTTGACTGGGGTAGTTTGCCATATAAACTCGAGTTGGGACCAGCTAGGGAGGACTTGAAATTATGCTTTAGTCAGAGTGCCAGGGCACGGCAGCGCCTAGTGGAAATAATATCTACCGTGTGTTAATTAGGGACTTAATTTTACACGTGCCTATAATGGCAGATGTAGATATGATTGATAGGACTGCAGGAGTGCCATTTAAGGTTCCCTACCAGATCCAAGGAAACTCTACAAGTTTTGGGAAAGAATTAAAAAAACCCATTCTGAAGAACACCAGTTCAAGAGTCAATAAAGTTGCATACAGAAACGTAACTTAAGCTAGGAGGAAGTTGATTCACCAAAGATAGTGATGATTACTGATGCACCACACAGCATCAGACAGTAGTAACGAACCGAGAACCGGCTAAGAGTACCTAGTGTTAGTACAGTAACAATTAACAGTAGTAATTAGCACGTATGGACTGAATGGTTCGATGTGCAACGAGGATGATCTGTTAACTAACTAACTAACTAACTGCGTACACACTGCAAAAGACTTGTGCAGTTTGTTTAGGAACATTAGGAACGGACATTGTGTAGAGTGCAACCGGTCGCTGATTAACTCTTAATACCACCGGTGTCTATTTCGGATGTTCATGAAATTGGATTACCAGAGGTCTACAGAGGCAAAGCAGTATCCGGCAAGATGGTTTCGGCAACGGGTGAGACGTACTTGTTCTGACGTAACGTGCTGTGGTCTATCTTTGCTGTGATCAGCTGACTGAGTTGATGTCTGAGAGACAGAGTCTACACACTTTATAGAACACGTCACACATTTTCTTCGCATACACGTCTCATACACGTTACACTTTTATTTTAATAAATTAATCTTTATTAATTTCTAGAAGCAAAAGTTGTTGAGTATGTTGCGTTGGGGAAGTATGAGAAGGGGGCATAGTACGACAGTGTGAGAGTGATAGGAAAAGGTGTCCATAGGCTGATGGAGTGTGTTGGACGGAAGCTGGTGGATTCTCCAGAATATTGAGGGGAAAAAAAAATATATTATAATGTGGGTGTCGGATCTCCTCACTCCAGGGACGACACTTTAAAGGAGGACACGACAGGGATAATATATCACCAAATGTGAGCTCCCATTTGGACAGAAGGACGCTATATCAGCACATTAGGGTCATCCTATTATTTGTTAGTTTCGTCGTATCTTCCACAGTTTCAATGCTCATTGAACGGAAATTTACATTATAATACTTGTACATTTGATTCTGTACTATGTTTGGTCCAAGCCAAGTTGTTTGTTTAGCACCGAATCGTTAACTGTTGTCGCGGCAGTATAAGTTAGTAAGTAGTACCGGATTCTTTTCCACACCATAACGCGCAATGGGCACATGTTTACAGGCCCATATTTTATAGTCCAATCGGCGTTAAGTCGGCGATGTCGTAGTATCTCACCGGATTCCTTTGCTTCCCCAGACATTTCTCTGTACAAATTTTAGACTGGATCTGTCTGGGAACCCAGGCCAATATTTTACAATCTGCAAGGATGCACATTCGAACCCATTCCCACCATGCCTGTAGGCGAGCTTCTATCCAGTAAACTACCGTGGTTTCTTTCTGCTCGGCAAAGACGGACTGAAATGTTATGACAGAATCACTTATGGGACTTTTAGGGAGACACCTGAACTTATTCCATTCGACCAAGAGATGAAGACGAGACACTTGTGCTGGGCAGGGCACACCACTGAGAAACACTGATAAAAGCAAAACAATGAAGTACTTTCACTGGAAGGTCCAGAGCACATGAAATAGACGGCGAGCTACAGACATATGGAGGAAAGAATTAGAAACATATATGGACGATAAAGAGATCAGAATTAAAAAAAAAAAACAGATTGATTAATTGATTGATTGATTGATTGATTTAGAAATCGACATCACAGCATTCGGGGCATTCCCATAAGTGCTCCGTCCCCATCATCAACAGCCAGCGAAGAGTTCCAACACCAATAGTACCAGTAGCAATCTGAATATAAGTCCGTCTCGCCTTTCCTCTGAGCGTCGAGCGTCGGCCAGATCCCCTCGTCACTCCTCGCTGTCTCATTCTTGCCAGACCATGGTAATCTATTTGCTCCTCCGAGGTGTGCACGTGCTCCCACAAGGCCGCAACCACGTCTGCCTTGTCATGTATCAATACTCCACCAAGTTCTGCAGAGCCAGCCAATCTGTCCGCCTGTTCATTTCCCAGCCCACTGGCATGCCCCGGAGAAAAGATCCAGGTGATGCTTGTCACCCTTGACCTCCGAAGCGAAGCAAGCCACTCCGCACGAAGCAAGCCCATCCTCACCCTCGTCAGCATGCTTTCTGAGTCAGTTACAATCACGATGTGTGTGTGTGTCGTATTCTCCATCCAGCGGAGAGCCGCAGTGACTGCCTCCACCTCCATTTTTAAGCTGGATGTTGTGGTATCATATGCCAGGCTAAAAAAAAAAAAAAACAACAACAACAAACAGATGATATTGATGAAAGAATTAGAAACATAGATGATATGGAGTAAAGAATTAGAAACATAGATGATATTGATGAAAGAATTAGAAACATAGAGGATATTAAGGAAAGAATTAGAAACATAGAGGATATGAAGGAAATAATTAGAAACATAAAGGATATGAAGGAAAGAATTATAAAAATATCTGATGTGAACGAAAGAATTAGAAACATAGAGAATGTGTGGGAAAGAATTAGAAACATGGATGATACTGATGAAAGAATAGTAGGGGAATACAGTAAAAGGTACGAGTGGAAAATTATAAAGTTTGGCAACTAATAATAGTATAGGCATAGGCAACACAAATTTCATCACAAATTTTACATGACATCGAGTAATGGAGAGTCGTGATCACCGTTGTTTCCTCCAGACCTAAATCCTGACACAGAAGAAGAAGAACAAGAACAAGGACACGAAGAGGTGGAGGCGCAAAAACAACGCAATAAAATCAAGATGAAGAACAACAGCACCAAGTGGGGGAGGATGGGTAAGAGGAGAAGGAGGGGAGAAGAAGAAGAAGAAGAAGAAGAAGAAGAAGAAGAAGAAGAAGAAGAAGAAGAAGAAGAAGAAGAAGAAGAAGAAGAAGAAGAAGAAGAAGAAGAAGAAGAAGAAGAAGAAGAAGAAGAAGAAGAAGAGGAAGAAGAAGAAGAAGAAGAAGAAGAAGAAGAAGAAGAAGAAGAAGAAGAAGAAGAAGAAGAAGAAGAAGAAGAAGAAGAAGAAGAAGAAGAAGAAGAAGAAGAACAACAACAACAACAACTACTACTACTACTACTACTACTACTACTACTACTACTACTACTACTACTACTACTACTACTACTACTACTACAAGAAAAACAAGGAAATAAAGGAGAGGAAGAACAACAACAATAAAACAAAGTAATAATCAGATAAAGAAGAAGATGAACAAATGTTACACATGTACATTATCTATCATGTCAAGGCTAGTTGTTGACGTAGGTATTCTACTTGTATGTTCTACCAGGTACCTTGGATTTCCTTGGTCTCAACTTTTACTATTCTAACCTTGAAAGTGACGACACGCAGCCGCCGTCAAACCCTCCCACATACTACAATGATAAAGGGACTAAAGGCGAAAATGATCCACGATGGCTGCTGTAAGTCTGTGACATATTAAGTCTGTGACATATTAAGTCTGTGACATATTTTCACAATTCAAAGTTTGTCGGTCATGAAGCTCTGTAGACTGTTGGAAATAAAAGTAAGCAGACTCGTTTCCATGCCATATTGGCAAAATGGAGAAAACTTCTTCTTCTTCTTCTTCTTCTTCTTCTTCTTCTTCTTCTTCTTCTTCTTCCTTGAATGATTTGTGAATGAAATTATGTATGAAAGAGAGTGATAGAAGGGCAGAATGTTACACGGGCCTGCGTCCCCAATTCTTAACCCTAAGAAAATAAAGTATGTTCGTTCGTTCGTTCGTTCGTTCGTTCTTCTTCTTCTTCTTCTTCTTCTTCTTCTTCTTCTTCTTCATCTTCTTCTTCTTCTTCTTCTTCTTCTTCTTCTTCTTCTTCTTCTTCTACATCTTCAGCATCATCAATAGCTTCTTCTTTGCTCCTTTCTCATCATTCCGTCTTGTACCATCAAATGAAGCACAGCTCCCCCTACTAACTCACCTCTACTCCCTTCCCCCCCCCCCCCCCATATTTTCTATAGCTTACTGTCAGTATGTTTATCCCACATTATTCAGGCATGTCTCCATTGTCCTCCTCCGCGTCACTTCAATGTTTTAGTAGGTCAGTAAAGGTCCCATCTTCCACACCTTTAGGGCCAATGGGCATATGGTGAAAAACGCATATATCTTTTTATATTGATATTAAACGTAGCCACTCAAAATGTTTGGAGCACATTATGAGAAGAAATAAACTAGAAAACTTAATGACAACTGACAAGATTGAGGGGAAAAGAGCACAGGGAAGACAAGAGAAACATCTGAATGGCTAGGCTACGTGGCATAATAAAAACAAGAACACAGAGCTGATTCAAGACTCCATCGATTGTGTGAAATGGCGAACCATGGTCGATTACGCTTGTCGGCATGGCACACGATAATCATGATCATGCTATGTATAACATGGACATTCTGTCTCAAAAGAAGCATCAACCCAAGGTCAGTACTTACCGAGAAAGATTGTGAATTTGTGTGTAATCGAGTCAGTTATTATCGAGGAACGTCTGGCCTGCTGGCTGGAACGCCATTCTCTTTCGGGAGACCTGGGTTCGAATTCTTCGTAAGGTGTGGATATTTTTATTTGTCGGGGGAAAAAAGAAAACTCAAACCTGCACAGTTCGCGGCGACTGCACAAGCCAGGTGGCCTTAGTACCTTAGGCCCGGAACCCCCTGTTCGACACCACAGATTACTATTGGCAGTAGATGACAGCTTTTTAAAAACATATTTCTCTTTTAATGACAGATGACAGGGTTAGTTATTCAAATACGTGTGCGATTTTATCTCCACAGAACTAGCCCGGGCAGGTGGGCTGTCAGTCCTTTTGGAATTCGCAAGATGGTGAACTGGTTCAAGAACAACTACGGCAACATCCCCGTGTACATCACAGAGAATGGACTCATGGACAACAACGGAACTCTCCAGGACTGGCACAGAGTGCACTACTACCGCCTCTACCTGAGTGAGCTCCTCAAAGGTGTGGAGCTTTCCTTGTTCAGATGTGTGATTTTCTGATATATTGGGATCTTTGCGGCCATAGGAAATACTTTAAAGATACTCTGAAGATCTCGTTATAAGATTTTGGAATTCATCACGATACCTGCGAGACTGCTGCCAAAAGCCAACATTCTTGGCGTACATCATTATGCAAGGATGCGGTCACATGTGAAGCAATCAGGATTGCATGAGCTGTGAAAAAAAGGCTGGACAAAAATAAAAACCACTACAGGAGATCATCCTCCTGGAACGTCAAGCATTCTTTGCCCACATTGTCAAAGAACATTTCCAGTCAAAATAGGCCTTACCAGCCATCTTAGAACTCACGGCTCCATACTTTCAACGCCACTGGATGTAATGAATGGTCATCATCATTCTTGATGGACAACCACCAATCGGAGAGATCTACGGGGTGACACTCCCAAAAAAAAAAAAAATACAGAACGCATAAAAAGTTTATTTAATCCTACAACGGTGAAGCAAATTTCTTGACATATTTTGAACGTAACCTTCAGTCTGTGTACAATCATTTCCAAAAGTTTCAATTACCTCGGTCGCTTTGCATAAAAGTTATCTTCTTTCCAAATCATACTCCAAATGGCCTCCAAAACGTTGGATGCACACTTGCATACGTTGCGCTAAATTGTCAATTACTCGACCACATTTCTCTGTGGGGATTTCCCTGATCTTTGCTGTGATTACTGTTCATTAATCGTTTGAGGGTTGTTCTGGTACACATTATCTTTGAGATACCCACATAGATAAAGATCTAGGGGGTTCAAGTCAGGTGAATGTGGTGCTCACTCCAAGTCACACTTCATGCTGATCTGTCTCCCCTGAAATCACTCTCTCAGCCAGGATAGAGAGTCATTTGATGTGTGTGGGGTGGTCCCCCTCTTGCTGGAACCACTTTTGATCTCGATCTAATCCTCTGCGTCGTCCCAATGATGCCCAAAACTTTCTCAATTATTCAAAGATTTGTTGGTTCCGTTTTTTTATTTTTTTTTATTTTGAGGTCACCCTTACTGCACTAGGGACAGATACATACATGAGCGGTCTCTCCTGGCAAAAGTGGAAACAGAAAGGGGGAGGGGAGGAAAAAGAATATGCCTACACAAAAGTAACAATCCTAAATAAACTTTGCAAACTGATGCCTTTATAAACCTGAAACTCCTGTTGCAAGACTGTTTCGTATCGTCCTGATCTACGGGTTGACCTGACATCACTCTCCTAGTTTATTCCAGATAGGAGTGTATACAGGTGATTCTCAAAACTGCAAACACAGGCTGCGAACTTCGTGATGGTTTGACGCTACTTTCCACTGTCTCTTTAGCCATTTAATCAATCAATCAGGTGCCTTCTCCACAAAGAACGTTGGCTGCAATGGATCCCCAACACTGTCACTCGTCTTGATTGTACATTCTGTCAGACTGCTGTTGGTTCATCATTTGATGTTATCTTCCACCTTGTATTGTTGACATGACACCTGGGAGACTGCAGCCAGAGACCGAAATTCGTAGCGTGCAACATTACGCAAGTTTGCAGTCACTTGTGAGGCAACCAGGACTGCAAGAGCTGGGAAGAAAAGATAGAACAGAAAAACCACTGCAGAAAATCCTCCTCCAGAAACGTCAAGCATTTTTTGCCCACATTGTCAAAGAACATTTCGAGCCAAAATAGGCCTTATCAGCCATCTTAGAACTCACGGCTCCAAACTTTCAACCCCACTGGATGAAATGAATGGTCATCATCAATCTTGATGGACAAACAACACAACATTGTTGTTTACTTCTTGCTCGACTGCCTTCGACCTTACCCACCCCCACCCCACCCCAGAATAGTTTTTAATAAGAGTTATATCTATTTATTCGCTGCTAAAACATTTCACTTGCCTCTTTCTTATTTCCATTCAACTCTTTTCATTCCCAGTTCTCATAGAACCAGTGTATTTGTTTGTTTTTCCTTCAATGAAATACTGCATATGTTTCTGTATTTCCACATCTACAGATCCAGTGTTAATTTAAGGGTTTATTGGTTGATTGATTATATTTGTCAAGAGTAGCCTATCCCGAGAATAATATCATCATCATCATGTGCCATGCTGATAAGCGAGGGCGGTCATGTTTCGCCATCACACACGATCACCAGAGTCATGGATCAGCTCTGTTTTTTTGTCTCGATAATGCCACGTGGCCAAACAATCCAGATATTTATGTCTTTGTCTTCCCCTTGCTCTTTCCCCCTCTATCTTGCCAGCTGTCATAAATTTTTCCAGTTTATATCAACTAATAACGTGCCTACAAGTCTTAACTGTCTACTATTAATTTCTCTAATCCATCCATCCATCCATCATGTGCCATGCCAGTAAGCGTGGGCGGTCATGTTATGCGATTTCACTCGATCACCAGAGTCGTGGATCAGCTCCGTGTTCCTGTCTCGACCATGCCACGAGGCCAAGCCATCCAAGTATTTACTTCTAGGTCTTCCCCTTGGTCTCCTCCCTTCTCTAATCAGTTTGTGGTTTACACCTGTTTCTTGTACGACTTGCTCATTGATTTCCGTCCAGGGTTAAAAGTTAGTTGCTAATCTTTTTCAAGACGTCGCAGCCAATCCCAGCACTTTTGGGCTGTTTGTGATTTGTTGACATGTTTACGTTCAGTAATTTGCCAGTGCTTTCTAAATGTCCGGCTCTCATTTACTATTCTATGAAAAACAACGCAAGGTGGTCTGCTGCCAAATCTCTCGCAGCTGTATTTTTAATGCGGTATGCGGGATTACTAACTGCGTCCGTAAATCCTTCGCCACGGAGCTCGGGTGTCCTTTGCATGTCCCTCAGAAACCATATTTCTACGGCCTTTAGAATGTTTCTCAACTTGCCTCTTCATTGTCCATGTTTCACATCCATACAGCAGTACAGGCTCTGTAAATCACTTCAACACTCTTTTTCTCATTGCAGTTGACATATTTTTTATTGAAGTGAATCATATACTTTTATGCACAAAAACCACAAACAATACGTTGCACGATTTATTGCTTGGCATAGTTGACTGCATCTCGTCGGGTACATTATATATATATATATATATATATATATATATATATATATATATATATATATATATATATATATATATATATATATATATATATATATATATATATATATATATATATATATATATATATATATCATATGACGTGAATAAATGAATAATACGTTGGCTGAAACACTTAAAACACAAAGTCACTAGTGCATTTTGAGTGTGCAGCATTTGTTGATGCAGCGAAATATGTCAGGCAATAATTCGTGCAGTATATTGTTTGTGGCCTCTGTGTTTACATTCACTATGGGGGATTTCCGGTCCCCAACATGGTGGATAGGCATTGCACCATTAAGGTCTCTGGAGTGTTTATGCTTGTGGCTATGGTTTGCATTCGTATTTTCCTCATGTTTGACTGGTAGTTCATGGTTCCGTCGCCCTTATACTGAGTGGGTGCATGGCGCAACACTGTGAGCTGTTAAATTCCTGTGGAATGCTTTTACATCTAGTCCACTCTTGTTTGTACAGTGAACTGCATGTTCGGAACAATGGCGACCGGCTGTCGCTGAATTGACTGGTTTAACTTTTTGGTTCACGAGTGCATTTTTCGGAAGGCCCCTGGGAGTCGTCGCTGGAGCTACAGGGTTCGTGATTTGTGTGGCGCTTTCGGCGGGATCGCCCTGTGGAAAGAAACTGAGCCATGTGGGATAAAACTCGAGTCAATGAAAATTTTCTGGTGACTGCCGATTTCATCGACGATGAACTGTATTTTTCGTGTAGGACTTTTGTATTGGCATCCTGGTGGCGGAATTTTGCACAGTGTACCTGTGCGGGCTGTGATTGTCGAGACTCCTGTCTATTCCACTTTTCACATTGGGCAGTGAGGAGCATTTTGTATGGTATTCACTGGCACAGGAACGGAGCATAATGGGGACGACCTGTTGCCGTGAAGTTGGAACAGCGACTAACTAACTAACTAACTAACTAACTAACTAACTAACTAACTAACTAACTGAGTGACTGACTGACTGACTGACTGACTAACTGACTAACTACCTACCTACCTAACTAATTAACTAACTAACTAACTACCTAACTACCTACCTACATACCTACCTACCTTTCTACCTACCTACCTACCTACCTACATAATTAACTAACTGACTAACTAACTAACTACCTACTTACCTACCTACCTACCTAACTAACTAACTAACAAATTAATTAACTAACTACCTAACTAACTAACTAACTAACTACCTACCTACCTAACTGACTGACTGACTGACTGACTGATAACTACTAACTAACTAACTAACTAACTAGCTAGCTAGCTAACTAATTCACTAAGGAACAACATGGTTGTTAATTATATATCTATTTATATTGTACATATTGATATTGCTGTCTCTGTAGCGAATGGGTTACGAATGCAATTCTTAAACCCGCATACCTTGTTCGAAGCACAGCTGTCAGCGATTTGGAAGCAGACCGCCTTGCGTTGGTTTCCTACAAATATGAATGCTGGTCGTTCAGAAAGCAATGGCAAACTACTGAATGTAAACTTGCCCATGAATCATAAACAGCCGAAAAATGCAGAAGTTGACTGTAACGTCCAGCAAAACATATGCAATTAACTTTTTTATTAATAATGTCCCAGTACTAAATGTACTTATGATCTTCGCGGCTGACCTTTCTTATTGCAGCTATCAAGCTGGACGGCTGTAACGTGGTCGGTTACGCTGCCTGGTCTCTGATGGACAACCTGGAGTGGAACCTGGCATATGATTTAAAATATGGTCTTCATTACGTCAACTTCAGCGACCCCACCCGACCCCGGATCCCCAAGGCATCGGCTGCATGGTACAAGACACTCATCGCTGATGGCGGGTAGGAGAGTTATATCAGAATTATCACATATATTCAAATGACAAACCTTAAATCGTGTGTGTGTGTATGTGTGTGTGTGAGTGTGTGTTTGAGTGCGTGAGTGAGTGGGTGCGTGGGTGGGTGGCTGGGTGGCTGGTTGGGTGAGTGAGTGAGTGAATTAGTTAGTTGGTTGGTTGGTTGGTTGGTTAGAGAGAGAGAGAGAGAGAGTGTGTGTGTGTGTGTGTGTGTGCGTGCGTGCGTGTGTGTGTGTGTGTGGATATATTATGAAAATTTAAAGAACAAATGTATCATTTTCCGATGTAGTCACTACTGCTTTCAATGCAAGCCCTCCGGTGCCGATAGAGGGCTTGGATTGCTGTAGAAAAAAATGTCTCTTGGTCGCATGTTTAACCAGTCATGCACCACCTGCTGTACTTCTTCATAAAAGTCACGTCGGTTTGCAACTTCCTACTCCATTCATACACTTGCTGGACTGACAGGCATGCATCACCATACTGGACCGTCAATCGCCGATGAATTTCTATAGGCTTTACCCCTTCACTGATCAAAAATCGGATAACAGAGCGCAGATTATCTCGGTGCATGTTAAAAGTCGAGCGGCTATAGTTAGACTGGTCTAATGACGTCACAGTGTTCGTATGCACTGTGATGTCACGTGCTTAGAACTCTTTACATCCTCAACAACAATATTGACATGTTACAACACAATGACAAAGTTATTGTAATTTCTATCACACTTTGAAGGTTTTCATGTAAATCCCCCTCGTATTTTATCTCTAACGTTAAGTGTACAGTACGCCACTTGAAGCCACTCAGATAACATCCTAGATTCATCAAATTGCGGTGGCGCAATGACATTGCACACTTGCCTGTTGACCTGGCGTTCATATGTTCGAATCCCTCTAGAGGTCAGTGTATTTGTTACCGTTGGCTTAGACTCACAGGTCGACCCAGCTTAACATCAGTGCGAGAAATGTTATGGAAAGAAACAGAGGCCGGCATGATACAGACAACATCACCCATCGGGTGCTGATTTCATCATCATCATCATCATGTGCCATGTCGGTAAGCATGGCCAGTTATGTTTCCCTATCTTACTCGATCACCAGAGGCGTGGATCAGCTCTGTGATCTTGTCGGGACCATGCCATGCGGTCGAGCCATCCAGATATTTACTTCTCCGCCTTCTCTTTGTTCTTTTCCCCTCAATCTTGCCAGTATACCAAGTTTTCCAGTTTGTTTCTTCTTATTACATTCCCAAAAAAAATTTGACTGTCTGCGTCACATTTCTCTAATCAGTTTATGGTTTCCATTTGTTTCTTGTAGGACTTGCTCATTGGGTTTCCCTTCTGTCCATGATATTCTTTGCATTTTTCTCAGAAACCACATTTCAACTGCCATCATATGTCTTTCAGCTTGTCAGCTTGTCCACGTTTCACATCCATATAAAAGTACAGGTTCTATGTAGCACCCCAACACTCTTTTTCTCGTTGCAAATGAAATCTTATTATTGGTCAGTATGTTTTCCATCTTGCAAAAGACTACCTTCACCATGGCTATTCTTGTAGCGATTTACCCATTACCAAACAGTGTGCTATAGTCAGATACCCAGTAACCTCACTACTGGAAAAGGCGTCTGTACTGTTGCTTAACCTCAACAACATCTGTGAACCAGATCCTCTCCAATCTATCCGTTAACCAAATTACCCTCTATAATCTATCCATTAACTAAATTACCGTCTCCAATCTATCTGAACCAGATGATACTCTTCAATCTATCTATGTACCAAATGATCTCCTACAACCTATCCATTAACCAAATCACCCTCTAGAATCTATCCATTAACTAAATCATCTTCTATAACCTATCCTTAACCAAATCACCTTCTGGAATCTATCCGTTAACTAAATCACCAAAGACAATCAATATATAAACAATATAATATTTCAACCACTCAGTCGCACTGATAACTCCAGTATATTGTACCTGTAGATTCAAACACGGCTACACACGGAAGGGAGGCTGGGGCACAGCTGTGCAGCTGACCGATGACTTCCTCTATGGCAAGTTCCCTGAAGGCTTCAGTTGGGGCCTGGCCACTGCTTCCTACCAGGTTGAGGGCGCTTGGAATGAGGATGGTAGTATTTTTTCTCTCACAATTTGCTGTCTGTTTCTCTCTGTCTATCATAATGTATGCCTGTCTATGGGTCTGTCTGTCTGTCTGTCTTTCTGTCTGTCGTTTTGTTTGTCTGTCTCACCCTCTCTCGCTCTCTCTCTCTCTCTCTCTCTCTCTCTCTCTCTCTCTCTCTCTCTCTCTCTCTCTCTCTCTCTCCTTCTTTGTTCGTCTGCATGTATATCTGTTTCACCCTCTCTATCTCCCTCTCTATCTATCGTTTACAAACATTTATTTGACAACTTTTTTCCTATGTGAATGTTTCATGCACTATTGATGAACGAAAGATGAGTGATTGGAAGGGCCGAATGTAAGACGGGCCTGCGTGCCCAGTTTATTACCCTTTGAAAATAAAGTTCGTTCGTTCGTTCTCTCTCTCTCTCTCTCTCTCTCTCTCTCTCTCTCTCTCTCTCTCTCTCTCTCTCTCTCTCTCTCTCTCTCTCTCCCATTCTCTATCTGTCGGTCTTTCTGTCTGTCTCACTCTCTAAGTCTCTGTTTCTATTACTCTCTCTCTTTCTCTGTCTGTCTCTTTGTCTGTCTGTCTCCCTCTCTCTATCTCTCTTTTTCTCTGTCTGTCTGTCAGCTTCATGCTTTACTCTTTTAGATAGTATTTACAATTATGCCAAATTCGTTCATCCCCACAACCTGCTTCTTTTTTCAAATTTGTCTCACAGGTAAGGGGCCCAGTATCTGGGACAACTTCACTCACATCCCAGGTCACATAGAGAACGACGACAACGGAGATGTTGCCTGCGACAGCTACCACAAGTTGGATGAGGACATCCAGTTGATTCAGGACACGGAGGTAAGTAGATTGTAGATGCATACACGGGGTAAGTAGATTATAGATACAGGACATGCGGGTAAGTAGATTATAGATGCAAGACAAGGGGGTAAGTAGATAACAGATAAAAGAAAAGGAGGTAAGTAGATTATATGTTCAGGACACAGGTTAAGTAGATTATAGATGCAGGACATGGGATTAAGTAGACTATTGATGCAGGACACGTGGGTAAGTAGACTATAGATGCAGAACACGGGGGTAAGTCGATTATAGATGCAGAACACGGGGGTAAGTAGATTATAGATGCAGAACACGGGGGTAAGTAGATTATAGATGCAGAACACGGGGGTAAGTAGATTACAGGTGCAGGGCAAGGGGGTAAGTAGATTATAGATGCAGAACACGGGGGTAAGTAGATTACAGGTGCAGAACACGGGGGTAAGTAGATTATAGATGCAGGACAAGGGGGTAAGTAGATTATAGATTTAAGATATGAGGGTAAGCAGATTATAGATGCAGGACATAGGAGTAAGTGGATTATAGATTGCCTATTCCACAATTCCATCGTGTTAAACTGTCCAGGGCCATTTCTCTCTGCCCGTCTCTTGGCCACTTATCTTTTGTGTCATCACGATGTTCTCTAATTTCTCTCTTCTCATTCCGTGACCAACGAACAGTGTTAGTCTCTGCCTTGTACATGTATATAACATACAATTTTGTTGTTGTTGTTGTTGTTGTTGTTGTTGTTGTTGTTGTTGTTGTGTTGTTGTTTGTTGTTGTTGTTGTTGTCTTCCACTTATGCTACTAGGTGCCGTGATGTTGGCATGTGGGTGGAGGGGTAATTGAAGTTCCAGAGCCTGTTACTAACACCTTACCTCCAATTTTCTCCATACTTCATGAGCATATTTGTCTAGGATCAAGTAAATACCTACCGGTCTGCTGGACCTGTCATAGATTCCTGACCTACATCACACTTGTATATTTGCAACAGCAACCATGTCACACTCGCGTCAGTTTGCATTAATTGACGCAGCAATAAAATATAAAAAGATACATTCATTTACCTATAATTTATCCATAATTTTATAAACCATTCTGTCACTAAATGTGCGCAATCTAATTATCTATATTTCCTGAGACTAGAATCTTCTTACATCCATGTGTTTAACTTCTAATCTACTTACCTCAGTTGTGTAACCTGTAATATACGTATATCCATTGTTTAACCTGTATTAGACTTATATCCATCGTTTAACCATTTTATTGCGCTCGCTTTGAACTCAAGCGTCGTCCAGACACTATACTTCTAGTAATGCTGGACTGAATTTTTCGTGTGAATTTGCTTTACGTATTGACAGTGACCCTCGCCATCAGGGGACCCCACTCCGACTTCACAGGTATTTGTAATTTACGTCCACAAGTCAAGGACGATAGGTCAACATTTTAGCCCAACTGTCCGGTGTAGGGGTTGAATATCTTACCTCGGCATCAGCGCACCGGATGTTTAAGAACACGTGTTCTTATCAATTCGACCATGCTGGCCTACCATCGTTTAATCTGTAATATACTTACCTCCATGTGTTTAACCGATAATCTACTTACCTCCATGTGTTTAACCTGTAATCTACTTACCTCCATGTGTTTAACCTATAATCTACTTACTCTCCATGTGTTTAACTTATAATCTACTTACCTCCATGTGTTTAACGTGTAATCTACTTACCTCCGTGTGTTTAACCTATAATCTACTTACCTCCATGTGTTTAACCTATAATCTACTTACCTCCATGTGTTTAACCTATAATCTACTTACTTCCATGTGTTTAACCTATAATCTACTTATCTCCATGTGTTTAACGTGTAATCTACTTACCTCAGTGTGTTTAACCTATAATCTACTTACCTCCATGTGTTTAACCTATAATCTACTTACCTCCATGTGTTTAACCTATAATCTACTTACCTCCATGTGTTTAACCTGTATCTACTTACATCCGTGTGTTTAACCTATAATCTACTTACATATATGTGTTTAATCTACTTACCCGGTTGTAATCTACTTTCCTCCTGTGTTTAACCCTTTAAACTACTTAACCCCCATGTGTTTAACCTATAATTACTTACCTCCATGTGTTTAAATGTAATCTACTTACCTCCTGTGTTTAACCTATAATCTATTTTCCTCCATGGTTTTTAAACCCATAATCTACTTACCTCCATGTGTTTAAACCCTTTAAACTACTTACCCCCATGTGTTTAACCTGTAATCTACTTACCTCCTGTGTTTTTAAACCCATAAACAAATTACCTTAAAGTGTTTAACCCTTTAAACTACTTACCTCCATGTGTTTAACCTTAATCTCTTACCTCCATGTGTTTAACCTTAATCTTCTTACCTCCATGTGTTTAACCTATAATCTACTTACCCCCATGTGTTTAACCTGTAATCTACTTACCTCCATGTGTTTAACCTATAATCTACTTACCTCCATGTGTTTAAGCTATAATCTACTTACCTCCGTGTGTTTAACCTGTAATCTACTTACCTCCATGTGTTTAACCTATAATCTACTTACCTCCATGTGTTTAACCTATAATCTACTTACCTCCATGTGTTTAACCTATAATCTACTTACCTCCATGTGTTTAACCTGTAATCTACTTACCTCCATGTGTTTAACCTATAATCTACTTACCTCCATGTGTTTAACCTATAATCTACTTACCTCCATGTGTTTAACCTATAATCTACTTACCTCCGTGTGTTTAACCTGTAATCTACTTACCTCCATGTGTTTAACCTATAATATACTTACCTACATGTGTTTAATCTGTAATCTGCTTACCTCCATGTATGTGACCCGTAATCTACTTATATCCATGTGTTTAACCTGTAAACTGCTTACCTCCAAGTGTATGAGCCGTAATCTACTTACCTCCATGTGCTTAACCAGTAATCTACTTACAACCATGTGTTTAATCTGTAAGCTACTTACCCCGATCTGTTTCTCGCTGTTTTATTGTCTTTGGTTGTTTGTTTGTTTGTTTATTTGTTTGTTTGTTTGTTTGTTTGTTGTTGTTTTTGTTTTGTTTTTTTTTTTTTTTTTTTTGTTTTTTTTTGGGGGGGGGGGAGGGGGGGGGGGGAAGGGGGTATCGTTTTTTTCATTTAATGTTGGTTTTATTGTTTTGATGGTATATTCTTATCAAGATGGTTGTTATTTAGCATTCTATTGCTCTAGTCTATCTTTATTTATTAGTTTTTATCTTATAGTTGGTTAATTTTTATTGTTTATTTCTTCTATTTTTAATCTCCTCCGTAGGAGTGGTCTCTCTTACGCTTAAGGACGCCAGCTTTTACTCTGAATAATATAAGCGACCCTTTATAGACCACACTACAGCCAGTACCTTTCCTTCACTTACACGTGTTTTGCTACGATGTTTCACAGAAGCCTCCATTACCACTGACCATGTTGCTTTAATATCCCTGACCAGATGACCCACTACCGGTTTTCCATCGCCTGGTCGAGGGTGCTACCAAACGGAACTCTGCCCTCAAACAAGGCTGGCCTGGATTACTACAACAGACTTTTAGACAAGCTCATTGCTATAGGTACGTTTCTTTACACGGTGTTCCTTGCTATGGGTACACTTTTTTCATACAGTGTTCATCGCTATAGTACAGTTTTTTCGTACTGTGTAAACATGTTCTTCTCATTCTGTTCATATTGTCTTCATATTGTCTCTACACTGTGCTTACTTTGACTTCACACTGCCATAGCATTGCTTTCAAACTTCACATAGACTTCACATAGTCTTCAGATATACTTCATATTGTCTTCACGTTGTACTTACAATGTCTTCACAATGTCTTCACAGTGTACTTACAATGTCTTCACAATGTCTTCACAGTGTACTTACAATGTCTTCACAATGTCTTCACAGTGTACTTACAATGTCTTTACAATGTCTTCATATTATACTTACATTGTTTTCACACTGCACTCACATTGTTTCTACACTATCTTTACACAGACTTCACATTGTCTTTACACTGTCTTCATATTGTCTTGATATAGACTTTATGTAGATTTCATATTGTCTTCACGCTGTCTTCATATTGTCTAAACATTGTTTTCACAGTCTTCACTTTATCTTCATATTGTCTTTACATTGTCTTCACACTTACTTCACGATGTCTTCATATCGTCTTGGTTTTGTCTTCAAGTCGTCTTGATATTGTGTTCACATTGTCTTCCGATTGTCTTCCCATTGTCTTCATATTCTCCTCACACTACCCTTGTATTGTCTTCACATTGCCTTCACAATGTCTTCATACTGACGTATCAGATACAAAAGTGACCTCACTTCCATTGACGAATCCGCCACAAGAGTGGTATCACTGTTTCTGCCGTTTCATGTGACAGTATTGTCTCATCGTGTCTGTCGTATCATGTGGCAGTACATCATCCCCAGGTGTGAAGCCAATGGTGACCATCTACCACTGGGATCTGCCTCAAGGCTTGCAGGACCTAGGCGGATGGTACAACCCTGCCGTGGTACAGTGGTACAAGGACTTTGCTGAGCTCTGCTTCAATGAATTTGGCACGAAGGCAAGTACCGTAATCACTATTGTAAATGCAATTGCTAGTTGAGTGCTTCTTTTTTCGTACTCACGTACTGTAAATTCAAGGGTGAGTCAATAAGTAAGTCACACAGTTCTGTGGGATGGCAGGTAAATGTAGCTGGTGTTTTCTACATGTGTCATTAGGTGACAGCAATATTGAACTTTATATTCCCGTTCGACGTGTGGCGCTAGGTGTCTCATGAGCATGCGCAGCGCTATAAACAATCTGGCGACTGTACTTACGGAGTGTACAACCAAAGAGAAACGTGCTATTGTGCGTTTTTGTGTGTGGGCAAAACGACTGCCTGCAAAGGACATTCATAAGGAAAGCCTCCTGTTCATGCTGACAAATGTTTGTCCCGTAAAGCGGTGCATAGCTAGGTAGAAAACATTCTTCTTCGCCTTGTAGTCCAAAAATTCAAGGTTACGCCATCAGCAGGGAAGGTTACGCTGACAGTGTTATGGGATTGTCAAGGAGTGCTTTTAACCAGTTTCAAGAAGATGAGGTGACAATGTGAATTCTGAATCGTACTCTGAAGTTCTTTCGATGCTTCATGGTGCAAATCGAAGTAAACGTCCAGGACTGCTGACTAGAGGAGTGTTGCTTCTTCATGACAATGCCAGACCACATACGGCTCGATTAATTCAGGAGAAAATTAACCAACTAAGGTGGGAAGTTCTGGAACATCAACCTTACAATCCCGACTTAGTCCCCAGCGATTTCCACCTTTTTGGTCCACTGAAAACCCACCTTGGCGGGAGACATTTCGCGAATGACGCCGAAGTTGAATGTGAAGTGAAAACGTGGTTTAGAAAACAGAGCACGCAGTTCTATGCAGCCGGTTTAGGCGGACTGATAAAACAATGGGATAAGTCCATTAATGTTGGTGGAAATTATGTTGAGAAATAAGGGGATATTGTATGTATAAAAATAAACGGGTTTCAATTTGTTATCATATTTAGTTATTTTTCTACAACCATTTGTGACTTACTTATTGACTTCGCCCGCGTACAATTGCTAGAGGAATATTTATGGCCTTCGCTGTATATGCTATTTGATTGGTGGTGTTGTTTGTTGTTGTTGTTGTTGTGTTGTTGTTGTTGTTGTTGTTGTAAAAACCCTGTCTTTCACAGTATAGGGTCACACGAGTCATATAATGGGTTCACACCAATAACAGTATGGATTCACACAAATCACAGTATGCGTTCACATCAATCACAGTATGGATTCACACCAATCACAGTATGGATTCACACCAGCCACATGTGATATTTCTAATCAAAATTATATTAATCTTAGTTGTCTACTTCAGTGGCAGTGGTCTAATGGTTAGCTCGCTTGCCTGTCTGACAGTGGTCGGGGTGGAAACCCCATCAGACGCCGGGGTAAAAATCGCCCACCACAGGATTAACCCAGGGTCGTAAAAGTGGCTACAAGACAATTTTCAGAATTGTCTGGGAATAGTGTGGACATTAAAGGCGACGTGGAAGGGAACTGGGCACCCCACATCATATGTCGTGGCCTAGAATATGTGAAGGCCTCGCACTTCACATCCCAGCCGCAACACTTGCCATGGGACTACTTTAGCTACTTTTGTCACATCTATGACCACATCAAAGACATTGTATAGGGAAGTGGTTCTCAGCCTTTTTGGCCCATGCACCCCTTCACCATATGTTAAGAATGTCGTTCCCCCTTTTGTATTTCCTCCCTATAAATGTCCCCTACCCCCTTTTTTTTTAACACAGTATATTTAATAACACATACCAAAACAAGTCTAGACGGTCTACATAACACGTAATTTGTGGGTCTACTTACGTTATAAAACTAATTTCAGAAGTGCGAAAAGTACAGAAGCGTAAAGTATGGAGGGAAAAACAATAATATCAAGTAATCGGTTCTTGTATTAACGCGATCCTGAAATAATCTTAATTCCTCCCCCCCCCCCCCCCCTCGAAAAAAAAGTAGCCTAATGGCGCTGCCCGGGCAAAATTTCGAGTTAAAAATCTACCCAAAGTATTTCAGGATCATCGCCGATGCTACGGAGTTCATGCATTGAGCTGAGTTTCTCCAGACTCAGGTTTGAGTTAGGAGGAAAACGGAGCACTTATGAGTTAAACCCGTGTGCCGTGATGTTGATCCAACGACTAAACTAAACTAAACTAATCTGGTTATTGTAATAGCCTCCTTACTATGTTGTACTAGCGCCTCAGCTCCGACACACCGTCAACAACCACTTACTTGTGGAATTTTGTTTTGCTCTAAACAAAACTAGGTCAGCAAGTGGATCACTTTCAATGAGCCGTGGGTGACCAGTGTCCTGGGACACGGGGTGGGACAAGATGCTCCAGGACTGAAGGACATCGAGGACGGTCCTTACCGTGTGGCCCACCATATCATTAAGGCTCATGCCGAGACTTACCATCTGTACCAGGACAAGTTCAAGGCTTCTCAAAATGGTGAGTGTACAGGGATTCTTAAAATGGTGAGTGTACAGGGATTCTCAAAACTGTGAATGTACAAGATTTCTCAAAATGGTACGCTACATAGTTTACCAGGTTCTTTTTTTTAAGGTGACGTACAAGGTTCTTAGAGTAGATGATTTACTAAGAGGAACGACAGAGCTGGTTTACAAGGCTTTTCAACGTATTTAGTTTGTAAGGTTTATCAATGTAGTTAGTGTAAAACTGATTTCAAAGAAGTTAATTTGCAAGTCGCATCAAGATAGTTTACAAGGCATTTTAAAGTAATCAGTTTGTAAGCCTTATAAAATAGTGAGCTTGCAAGGATTCTGAAAATAGTTAGTATGCATGCAATGCTTCTCAAAGTAGTTTGTTAACGGTTTCTCAAAATAGTTAGTTTAAAAGCTTATCAAAGTAATTAGTTTAAAGGTATCTCAATGTAGTTATTTTAAAAGTCTATCATATCAGTTAGTTTTAGGGTCTCTCAAAGTGGTTAGTTTAAAGGTTTTTCAAAGCAGTTAGTTTAAAGGTCTCTAAAAGTAGCTAGTTTAAAAGTCTCTAAAAGTAGTTAGTTTGAAAGTTTCTCAAAGTAGTTAGTTTAAATGTCACTCAAAGTCGTTACTTTAAAGGCTTCTCAAAGTTAGTATTGTGAGTTTAAGCAACACACTTTAACAAACTTATTTTCAAATACAGGTCAAGTTGGAATCACCCTGAACTGTGATTGGTACGACCCCGAAGACCCAACGAAACAAAGCGACATCGAGGCTGCAGACAGAGCAGTGCAGTTTTTCATTGGCTGGTTCGCCCATCCCATCTTTGTCAATGGCGACTATCCGGAAGTCATGAAAGAGTTTGTGGCCAACGCCAGCTTGGGCCAAGGCCTGACCACATCCAGGCTGCCAGAGTTCACTCCCGTGGAGAAAAAGCGTATCAATGGTAATCGTGGTGTTTGTTCTCGCCATTATGTCTGGCATTGTGAGCGGAGGAGCCATCATATTCATCTCTTCTGTTTCTACCGGACTGCTGATTTTCTGTATGCTAATATGTCACGCTAACTAGCCTACTCTCCTTCTCTCCTTCTCTCTCCTTCTCTCCCTTTCTCTTTCTCTCTCACTCTTCACATGTGTCATTCACATTTGACAGGAGCCTGTCCTTCAAGGATCATGTGGAGACGGTCGTGACAAGAACTCAAAAGTGACTCAATGCACTTAAAACTATGGCTGCAATGGACATAGAGCAGAGAATGCTTTTCACACTATACCAGCACTTGATCCTCTCAGTGATTGATTATGGATTAGGTCTGCTCACTGTCTCAGAGAGTCAGCTGGTGAAGTTAGAGCGCATACAGAACGAGGCTATGCGGGTCATTCTGGGATGCACCAGAGACACCCCAGTAGTGTGTATGCGTTACATCCTTGGTCTGCCGACTGTTGCTGGTAGGCTCAAGGTGATGCAGGCGAAGGCATACCTCAGACCAGCTGCTGACACAGACCATCCATTGCATGAGGCGCTGGACGCAGTTAAGGGTCAGCGACTGATAAGAGGGATATCATGGATGGCTCAGGCGGAGGGTACGATCAGACAATCCTTGGAGAACATTAGGCGAGGAGAGGAGTGGGTCAGAGTGTCAGCGGAGCAGTCAGACTTGTGCAGAGTTATAATCACACTGAGCCGGGAGTGCAGGGAGTGGCCAGCAGGGGCACGGAAGTGGAAATCCAGCAATTAATTCAGGATAATGCTCGCCCGGGTGATGTGATTATCTACACAGATGGTTCGGCGTTGAGAGGCAGGAGAAGTGCCTGAGGTTTCTTGGCAAAAGCTAATGGTCGACGTTTGGTGCAGGAGAGCCTGGCATATGATACCACAACATCTAGCTTAAGAATGGAGGTGGAGGCAGTCAGTGCAGCTTTCCGCTGGACGTTGAAGATCTACCGTATTGTGTATCTCTACGTTAAAGATCTCCCCTATTCTGTATCTCTACAATCACGATCTCACCTTGTCTATGTCTCTGTTTTGAAGCTCTCCCGTCTTCTGTTTCTTTATGATGAAGATCTCCCATCTTCTGTGTCTCTACGTTGAAGATCTACACTATTCTGTATCTCTACGTTGATGACGATTACAATGACGACGGTGATGATGATGATCTTGATGACAGTGATATTGACGATGGTGATTAGATGATGATGATGATGATGATGATGATGATGATGATGATGATGATGATGATGATGATCTTGATGACAGTGATATTGACGATGGTGATTAGATGATGATGATGATGATGATGATGATGATGATGATGATGATGATGATGATGATGATGATGATGATGATGATGATGATCTTGATGACAGTGATATTGACGATGGTGATTAGATGATGATGATGATGATGATGATGATGATGATGATGATGATGATGATGATGATGATGATGATGATGATGATCTTGATGACAGTGATATTGACGATGGTGATTAGATGATGATGATGATGATGATGATGATGATGATGATGATGATGATGATGATGATGATGATGGTGATGATGATGATGATGATGATGATGATGATGATCTTGATGACAGTGATATTGACGATGGTGATTAGATGATGATGATGATGATGATGATGATGATCTTGATGACAGTGATATTGACGATGGTGATTAGATGATGATGATGATGATGATGATGATGATGATGATGATGATGATGATGATGATGATGATCTTGATGACAGTGATATTGACGATGGTGATTAGATGATGATGATGATGATGATGATGATGATGATGATGATGATGATGATGATGATGATGATGATGGTGATGATGATGATGATGATGATGATGATGATGATGATGATGATGATGATGATGATGATGATGATGATGATGATGATGATCTTGATGACAGTGATATTGACGATGGTGATTAGATGATGATGATGATGATGATGATGATGATGATGATGATGATGATGATGATGATGATGATGATCTTGATGACAGTGATATTGACGATGGTGATTAGATGATGATGATGATGATGATGATGATGATGATGATGATGATGATGATGATGATCTTGATGACAGTGATATTGACGATGGTGATTAGATGATGATGATGATGATGATGATGATGATGATGATGATGATGATGATGATGATGATGGTGATGATGATGATGATGATGATGATGATGATGATGATGGTGATGATGATGATGATGATGATGATGATGATCTTGATGACAGTGATATTGACGATGGTGATTAGATGATGATGATGATGATGATGATGATGATGATGATGATCTTGATGACAGTGATATTGACGATGGTGATTAGATGATGATGATGATGATGATGATGATGATGATGATGATGATGATGATGATGATGATGATGATGATGATGATGATGATGATGATGATGATGATGATGATGATGATCTTGATGACAGTGATATTGACGATGGTGATTAGATGATGATGATGATGATGATGATGATGATGATGATGATGATGATGATGATGATGATGATGGTGATGATGATGATGATGGTGATGATGATGATGATGATGATGATGATGATGATCTTGATGACAGTGATATTGACGATGGTGATTAGATGATGATGATGATGATGATGATCTTGATGACAGTGATATTGACGATGGTGATTAGATGGTGATGATGATGATGATGATGATGATGATGATGATGATCTTGATGACAGTGATATTGACGATGGTGATTAGATGATGATGATGATGATGATGATGATGATGATGATGATGATGATGATGATGATGATGATGATGATGATGATGATGATGATGATGATGATGATGATCTTGATGACAGTGATATTGACGATGGTGATTAGATGATGATGATGATGATGATGATGATGATGATGATGATGATGATGATGATGATGATGATGATGATGATGATGATGATGATAATTGATGATGTAACAGATGAGAATGATGGTGGTGCCATAGCAAAGATATATGTAATAGTACTAATGATAAGTAGATTGACAGTATTTTGACTTAATTCTTCTCCTGTTTGCGTATCGTGCCTAATCGTGTGTATCGTGCTTACTTTTGTGAATCATGTTTACTCCTTTGCCTACTCCTTTGTATTCTGCCTACTCCTGCGTATCGTGTCTACTAATGTGAATTATGCCTACTCCTGTGTATCGTGTCTACTCCTATGCATCAATTCAAATCATGTGTATCCTGCCTACTTCTGTTTTTGGTGTCGAATCCTATGCATAGTGCCTACTCATGTGTATAATGCCTACTCCTGTGTATAATTCGAACTCCCGTGTCATTCCCTATCCAGGTACAGCGGACTTCCTCGGCCTCAACCACTACACCAGTAATGTAGCCTATGAAGGGCCCAGTGGCGAGGGCTATTATGGGGATCAGCGGGTGGTCACATACAAAAACCCAGACTGGCTTACGTGAGTTCTTCAATCTTACTTTCTCTTCATTTCTTTACTTGGATCTTTCACAAATTATATATCCTTACTTTCTCTTGCTACTATAACCTATATAAATTATATACCAACTTTCTCTTTATTCATCTAATATAATCTTATATAAGTTATGCAACATTACTTTGTCTTGATTCATCTATTATAACCTTACATAAGTTATACAAAATTTCTTTCTCTTGATTCGCCTGTTATAACTTTGCATAAGTTATACACCCTTACTTTCTCTTGACTACTATAACCTCACATAAGTTATACATCTTACTTTCTCTTCATCGGGAATCTCCGTGGCGAAGTGGTCAAGCCGTCTGTCTCGCGTGGCGAAGTGGTCAAGCCGTCTGTCTCGCGTTCTGAAGGTTGTGGGTTCGATTTCGGGCTACGTCTTTCTGTTCACGAGTGCATTTTTCTCGGAGACTTCTGGGGGTCGTCGCCGGAGCTAATGAGTGTTTGCCTTGCGCGATGCTTTCTGTAGGTCGCGTTGCGGAAAGAAACCGAGCCATATGGGATAAAACCAGTTGCAATGAAATCGATCCCCTCGGCTTTTAAGACTTTTAAGACGTTAAGATTTTCTCTTCATTCGTCTACTATAACCTTATATACGTTATATACCCTTACTTTCTCTTGACTACTATAACCCACATAATGTATACACCCTTACTTTCTCTTGACTACTATAACCTACATAATTTATACATCCTTACTTTATCTTGACTACTATAACATGCACAATTTATACACCCTTACTTTATCTTGAATACTATAACCTTGCCGGCTTCGTGGCTCAGAGGTTATGACTTTTCTCCGTAATCTCGTATACTCTCGTGAGTTAACGTGATGACGGTAAGAATCAGCAGTGGTTCGAATCGCATCGGTAACTTACGGGGTATTTGAGCCGGCCGCTCAGAAAGCAATGGCAAACTACTGAGCGTAATCTTGCCAAGAAATCAACATACAGCTGAAAGATGCTGGTGTTGACAGCAATGTCCTGTAAAGGATATGCAAAAAAAAAAAAAAAAAAAAAACACTATAACCTTACATAAGTTATACACCTTTACTTTCCCTTGATTAATTTAACTTGACCTTAGTTATACACCCTTACTTTATCTTGCTTGGTCTACTATAATCTTATATAAGTTATACACCCTAACTTTCTCTTGATTCGTCTACTATAACCTTACATTAGTTATACACCCTTACTTTCTCTTGACTATTATAACATACATAATTTATACACCCTTACTTTCTCTTGACTATTATAACATACATAATTTATACACCCTTACTTTCTCTTGACTATTATAACATATATAATTTATACACCCTTACTTTCTCTTGACTATTATAACATACATAATTTATACACCCTTACTTTAACTTGGCTTCTATAACCTCACAGTAGTTATACACCCTTACCTTCTCTTTACTGGCGCCAGTTCATAATCTCAGTCGTGATATCATACTGGAAATTGTAGTAAGTTCGAGGCTCTTGTCATACTCTGTCTATGATAGCATCAGTGCACTAACTGTTGTGTCCGGGGATCAAATCCACGAACACTCACTCACACACACTCCCACCCACGGCCATGCACTCCACACTCACAAACACACGCGCGCGCACTCACATGCATGCACTCATACCCAAAAAAGGATTCATAACCAAACAAATTGGATTTATCCTCAGGTCTGGATCGAGCTGGTTGCGGGTGAACCCAATTGGCATTCGCAAGAACCTGAACTTTGTCCGCAACCATTATGGTAATATCCCAATATACATCACGGAAAATGGCGTCTCGGACCGGAACTCCTCATTGGATGATTCTTACCGGATCTACTACTATCAGGAGTACATCAACAATGTTTTGAAAGGTCAGTAGGTTATGACCGTTGAAAGGTCAGTGGGTCATGTCCGTTGAAAGGTCAGTGGGCTATGACAGTTGAATTGTCAGTGGGTTTTGTCCATTGAAAGGTCAGTGGGTTACCACCGTTAAAAGGTAAATGGGTTATGTCCGTTGAAAGAGCAGTGGATTATGACCGTTGAAAGATCAATGCGTCATGTCCGATGAAAGATCAGTGGGTTGTGTCCGATATAAACTAACTCGTGGTTAGACAAGCTCACTGTACAAGTCCAGACTGGCGAATACCTGGCAGGTTAATGCAACGGGATGTTCTGTATACATATATCCTTCTCAGCAAGCTGACAACACAGAACATCCTAATACAGTTTAATAATTACACACGCATGTAATGCCTGGCGCTAATAGAAGTAAGAAGAAGGAAGTAGAGACTAGACAGCATACAAATCGAAAGCTATAGTTACCGACCGGGATTCGAACCTGTCACCTCCACATAATGACAGCGCCTCGCTGCAGAAACAAGTGTACTTCCACGCATGACCGGCTAGACACCTTTGTAAAGGTGTCTTCATTAGCCATATTTATAGTTAGTTAGTTAGTCACGGTTCCAACTTCACAGCAACGGGTCGTCCCCATTATGCTCCGTTCCTGTGCCAGTGAATATCACATAAAACGCTCCCCACTGCCCAATGTGAAAAGTGGAAAAGACAGGAGTCTCGACAAACAACAGCCCGCACAGATACACTGTGCATAATGCCGCCGCCAGAATGTCAACACTACAGTCCCCCACGAAACATCCAGTTTATCTCTGATGGAATCGGCAGTCATTTTCCCATCTGGATGTTTCCTAGATGTTCACCCACACAGTCCACGAAAATACAGTTCATCGACGACGGCAGTGGCAGTCAACCAGAAGCCCAGCAGCCACGCATTTCTGCATAAGGCAAAAACCGGTCAACTCTGGGACATGGCCAGCTGCCATCGCTCCGAACATGCAGTCACGTTCCAAAAATTATAATACACATGAACCCACAGCTGTGGAATACGGACAGAATTCGTATCTAACCATTGAGATAGCACCATAGGGCACGAAATTTTACATTAAACCACGATAGACAATACTTTTTATATACAGAAGCCACAAACAATACGCTTTATTGCCTGGAATATCTCACTGCATCTCATCAGGTGCATTAGTTTGGCACCTTGCAGTCATTGACAGACCAAAGTATGTGAGTTGGAATTTGGCCAAAATTCCATCACAATGCCTGGGCAGAGCTTCAGAGAAAAGTGTGATGCCCAAACGACTACTATCTCTCTCTCGGCCTATTCTTGTGTATTCCAAAGGAATGGGTAACCAATACGTCTGGCACAAGGTAGGCTGCAGACGCTGGCGGCACAGCGTCGAATCCTCCGAGACCTCGCCACCACGAGCAGGTGGCGAGTGATGGCCAGACCCTGACACCCACGGGACCCGGCTTAGAGGCGTTCAGCCAAGTCCCATAGGTGAGGGCCTCGTACGAGACCGGACCATAGGGGTGCGCACTACTGTCAATCACAAGTGTCCTGACCTGTGTAAAACGTGCACTATCGTCAGACTCTCCACCTGACTTTAAGCGGATCCCGCGACCAGCGGGAATTGGCCCGCCAGAGCTACCACAGGAGACATCACTTGTCTATTGCGAGCAATGTCTCCCAACCTTCCACGATGGACTGAATAAGTAAAGAAACGATAAAAGTCACTTTAGCTGAGATACTAAGTGCATAATCACTGATAGCGTTCGAATGTTGAGTATGTTATCCGCACGGAAGTCTCAAATTTAACAGGAAGTACTTCTATTTGCATAGCATAAGCTAAAATCTCTTAATCGATAATGCTTCGATACATTTGAGCAATCGATTATTGCTCGTCGTATACGGTATACGATACGCGTTTAAAAAAAAAAATTTAACTCTATGATTGCTAATAAGCAAATGTTCCATGATAACCCACTTCACATTACAAAAATATCAATGACTAAGTACTTGGTGTTTTAGTCAATGTTATTATTGATTCACTTCATAAACAACATATTGTTTTGAATTTCTAATACACCTTGTCTACATTTTTATGGTTTTGTCTTTCTCCTCAGCCATTGTCCTTGACAAGGTCAATGTGAAAGGTTACACCGGCTGGTCACTGATGGACAATTTCGAGTGGTCAAGAGGTTACTCAGAAAAGTTTGGGGTATACTCGGTGGATTACAGCAGCCCAAACAGAACCAGGACTCCTAAAGCCTCAGCCAGATACCTCTATGAGCTCTTCAAGTAAGTCGCTGGACGTATGTGTGTGTGTGTGTCATAATGTCTTGTATTATGTGGATTCGGCAGCCCAAACAGAACCAGGATACCCAAGGCGTCGGTCAGATAACTCTATGAGCTCTTCATATAAATCGCTGGACGTATGTGTATCATAATGTCTTTTATTCTGTGAACTGCAGAAGCCCAGTTAGAATGACACCCAGGCATTATTGGTTTGATGGTTAATTGGTTGGCTGGTTGTCTGGATGATTAGATGGTGGTTGGTTAAATGGTTGGTTGATTGAATAGTTGGTTGGTTAGATGATAGGATGTTTAATTTGTTAGATAGCTAGTTCATTGGTTGGTTCGTTGGTTGGTTGATTGAATTGTTGGTTGGTTGGTTGGTAGGTTGGTTGATTGGTTGGATGTTTGGTTGTCTGGATGATTAGATGGTGGTTGGTTGGATGATTGGATGATTATTTGGTTAGATGGTTAGGTCATTGGTTGGATGGTTGAATGGTTGGTTTGTTGGTTGGTTGAATGGTGAGATTGAGAGATAGTGAGAAACAGATTGAGGAAGAGATTGAGAGATAGTTTGAGAGGAAGAGAATGGATAGTGTGAAGAAGAAATTGAGAGAGAGAATGAGAGAAAGAAAGAGAGAAAGAGAGAGAGAGAGAGAGAGAGAGAGAGAGAGAGAAAGGGAGAGAGAGAGTTGGATAGAGAGTGAGAGAGAGACAGGGTGAAAACGAGAGAGAGAGAGAGACTTAGAGAGAGTGAGTGAGAGAGAGAGAGTGGACGAGAGTCTGAGACAGATACAAAGACAGTGTAATCGAGCGTCGTAACCTGGAATCGAACCCTCAACCTCAGAGCTCGAGGTAAGCGTCGTAACCACATAGCCCTGGAAACACCCCCCTCATGAAAATATATAGGAGACCATTTTTTCAGAGACGGATGCAACAAAGAACTAAACAACAACAATAAAATCCGCAGGGAGCAGAACAAACTAACATATTTCCGAAATCGCAAGCTGAAAGGTAACACCATAAATACCCCAGCTATAACCCATCGACAGACAGACAGACTACTCCAGCTATTCACCACAGAGAGACAGACAGACAGACAGACCCCAGCTAAAACCCATCGACAGACAGACATACCCCAGCTATAACCCATCGACAGATAGACATAATACCCCAGGTATAACCCATCGACAGATAGACATAATACCCCAGCTATAACCCATCGACAGACAGACATACCCCAGCTATAACCCATCGACAGACAGACATACCCCAGCTATAACCCATCGACAGATAGACATAATACCCCAGCTATAACCCATCGACAGATAGACATAATACCCCAGCTATAACCCATCGAAAGACAGACATACCCCAGCTATAACCCATCGACAGACAGACATAATACCCCAGCTATAACCCATCGACAGACAGACATAATACCCCAGCTATAACCCATCGACAGATAGACATAATACCCCAGCTAAAACCCATCGACAGACAGACATAATACCCCAACTATAACCCATCGACAGACAGACAGACATAATACCCCAGCTAAAACCCATCGACAGACAGACATAATACCCCAGCTATAACCCATCGACAGACAGACATACCCCAGCTATAACCCATCGACAGACAGACATAATACCCCAGCTAAAACCCATCGACAGACAGACAGACATAATACCCCAGCTATAACCCATCGACAGACAGACAGACATAATACCCCAACTATAACCCATCGACAGACAGACAGACATAATACCCCAGCTATAACCCATCGACAGACAGACATACCCCAGCTATAACCCATCGACAGAAAGACATAATACCCTAGCTAAAACCCATCGACAGACAGACATAATACTCCAGCTATAACCCATCGACAGACAGACAGACATAATACCCCAGCTATAACCCATCGACAGACAGACAGACATAATACCCCAACTATAACCCATCGACAGACAGACAGACATAATACCCCAACTATAACCCATCGACAGACAGACAGACATAATACCCCAGCTATAACCCATCGACAGACAGACATACCCCAGCTATAACCCATCGACAGACAGACATAATACCCCAGCTATAACCCATCGATAGACAGACATAATACCCCAGCTATAACCCATCGACAGATAGACATAATACCCCAGCTAAGACCCATCGACAGACAGACATACCCCAGCTATAACCCATCGACAGACAGACATACCCCAGCTATAACCCATCGAAAGACAGACATAATATCCCAACTATAACCCATCGACAGACAGACATAATATCCCAACTATAACCCATCGACAGACAGACATAATACCCCAACTATAACCTATCGACAGATAGACATAATATCCCAACTATAACCCATCGACAGACAGACATAATACCCCAACTATAACCCATCGACAGACAGACATAATACCCCAACTATAACCCATCGACAGACAGACATACCCCAACTATAACCCATCGACAGATAGACATAATACCCCAGCTATAACCCATCGACAGATAGACATAATACCCCAACTATAACCCATCGACAGACAGACATAATATCCCAACTATAACCCATCGACAGACAGACATAATACCCCAGCTATAACCCATCGACAGACAGACATACCCCAGCTATAACCCATCGACAGACAGACATAATACCCCAACTATAACCCATCGACAGACAGACATAATACCCCAGCTATAACCCATCGACAGACAGACATAATACCCCAACTATAACCCATCGACAGACAGACAGACATAATACCCCAGCTATAACCCATCGACAGACAGACAGGCATAATACCCTAGCTATAACCTATCGACAGACAGACCTACCCCAGCTATAACCCATCGACAGACAGACAGGCATACACCAGCTATAACCCATCGACAGACAGACAGGCATACACCAGCTATAACCCATCGACAGACAGACATAATACCCCAACTATAACCTATCGACAGACAGACCTACCCCAGCTATAACCCATCGACAGATAGACACACATACCCTAGCTATAACCTATCGATAGACAGACAATTGAGCAGGACCTAAACATCTTCCTTCAAAGACTGGATTGGATTAGATTGTGTTGGATTTTCAGAATTCTCTGAGTATTGTTTGAGAAAGAAAGGTGATGGGAACTGGTCAGCCAATATCATTATGCCATGGCCTATAATATGTGGTCTAACACTTCATACAACTGTAAAAACAGTCTTCTCTAACGCTTCATACACCTGTAAAATCTATCTTCATACAGAGCCAACGGCTTCATTCCGGGAACACCCACCGATCCTAAACGACCTTCACATCTTCTATACCAGAATGCCACATTTTACGGCCAGTTTCCTGCCAACTTCTCGTTTGGTGTCTCAGCGTCCGGTTATGACGACCTGCTGCAAGGTGAGGAAAGAACGGTTAACAGTGCTCGCTCTTAAACTTCCTGTGCGCTGATGGTGGGGCAGTAAGTTGATTCATTATATCGATCAGTTTCACTTACATGTTGAGTTCCCCATTCAGAAAGCATTAGAAACTACTTAAAGCAAAATTGGCAAGAAGACGGACATGGGCTTGATCGCAACGTCCGGCAACTGGCGGATTGGGATGTTTACAGCTGACCCGGGCTCCCAATCCACCATCGGTATCAAGAAATGTTTTGGGAAGTAAAGGCACCCAGTTTGACACTAACCAAAGAACCCACCCAGTGTGACACTGACCACAGAACCCACCCAGTGTGACACTGACCACAGAACCCACCCAGTCCCCGGGAAGGTTAACCCGGTCAACAAATGCCCGCAGAAGTCGGATGTGTCGGCCTAACGGCGCAAGAACGCAGCTCTGCTGTAAACAGGCACAACGCAATCACATCCGGAAAAAAAACTCCGGATGAACGAAGAAGAAGAAGAAGAAGAAGAACCCACCCAGTGTGTCACTGACCACAGAACCCACCCAGTGTGTCACTGACCACAGAACCCACCCAGTGTGACACTGACCACAGAACCCACCCAGTGTGTCACTGACCACAGAACCCACCCAGTGTGACATTGACCACAGAACCCACCCAGTGTGACACCAACCACAGAACCCACCCAGTGTGACATTGACCACAGAACCCACCCAGTGTGACACTAACCACAGAACCCACCCAGTGTGACATTGACCACAGAACCCACCCAGTGTGTCACTGACCACAGAACCCACCCAGTACCGACTGGTCTACACAAATGTAGGTCTTGCACAGAATGTCCGATGCGATTTAACTCATGTAACAGGGTCCTCACTAAATTAATTACATGATTACTTACTTACTTAATTACGTAATTGCTTACTTACTTGATTACCTACTTGATTACTTATTTAATTACTTAATTATTTAATGGGTTACTTGCTTATTTAATTTTTTACTTACTTAATTATTCTCATCACATCTCATCATGTTTCCACTTGTACCTTGCGGTGTCGAGGTGAAGTATAAACAGCGAGAGAGTGCCTGTTTATGAGCTTCGTGTATCGATATTCCAATGGACTCTGTTATTCCCTGTGTCCATCTTTTAATTATTACTTAATTATTACTTACTTAATTACTTACTTAATTGCTTGCCTAATTATTTACATAATTACTTACCTAATTGCTTACTTACGAAATTTAATTACGTACTTGCTTATTTAATTAATTAATTAATTAATTAATTAATTACTTTAATGTATAATTACTTAATTATTTATTAAATTATTTACTTAATTACTTACTTAATTACTTCTTGCATAATTGTGTAATTACTTACTTGCTTAATTACTTAACTACTTGATTAATTACTGACTTAATTACTGACTTGTTTACATAATTAATTAATTACTTAACTACTTGTATACTTACTTAATTACTTACTGAATTACTGACTTTATTACTTATTTACTTACTTTTAAACTACTTACTTAATTAGTTCCTTACTTAATTACCTACTTACTTAATTACTGACTGACTGACTTAATTATTGTATGTTACTGCACTTATACTTCTCGCATTAATGACTTGAGATGTTGTTACGGCTGTCATGGCAGCAACTTATGCATGAATTTCTGGTGCTGGCAACCGCGGTAGAAGTGGTGGTTAGATGCTCGCCTGCCAACCTGATGATCTCGTGTTCGAATCCGCATTTTACATCAGCATCATGTGTCCTGCCAGCTGAGATAGATGTGCCACAGATCTGGGTCCTGGGTGTTGTGGGTGAAACCTGCTGAAGATACTCCTCCATGCTGCTTTCTCAGTCCATCCAGCATTATTTCTCTCGATATCACTCTGTCCACTCTTATGCTAATTATTACTGTCTTCACGATGTTCTCCAATGCCGCGCTTCTCATTACAAGATCAATGAAAGCTGTTTGCCTATTTCCTATAGGTGTATGTATATATATAATGGCTGGCACTACGGCGAAGGCCTTACCAATGCAATTCGTAAACCCGTCTACCGCGCTCGAAACATAGCTGCGGCCGATTTCCCAGCAGACAGCCTTGCGTTGGTGTTCATATAATGGTATGAGAGCCGGTCGTGTCAACAACTCAACTGACAGGCACTAACGGATACTTCTCCCACACCAAACAAGAAAACTTGCAAGTCGTGTGCGAGGAAAATAACTGGTACATTTTATTGCCGTTGGTTCGCTACAAGCAGGTAACAGTCGCTAGTAAACACACAACATAAAGCCACAGAAATTATCTATCACTAGTTGCTAATGCCTATGCTAACTCTCTATCTATTTAGTTAAACACAAAACCATTATCGCTACTCTAACGAGGTGCACACTACAAGTCCTGTCCTCCCGTCTCACGTTCTTTCATCCCCTCGTCACACACCACGCGGATCGACCTTGACCTTGGTGCGTGTTGCCTCACATGGCACGCTGATCGCAGACGTGGTATGTTGAGTGGATACTCAACTTCTCCGTGGCTACCACGAGGCGTGATGCTATCGTGATTAGAGTGCTAACTCTCTGAACAACGCCTGCGTGTCTCATGAGGGAATGGATAACCATCTCCCATTACCTCATCTCCCCTGCCCTTACCTCGGGCACCGTATCACCTCCTGGCCTCTCCAAGATTGACTGCTCTTCCTGGCGGAGGGGATGCGGTCGAGTCTTTGACACACACCCACCCCTCCTGTGTTGCGTCATCAACTTTCACTCATTGGTTGTGACGCAAGAGGTTTCTAAAAAAAAATTTATGTCTCTAATTTTTTTTTGTCAAAGACTCTAGATAACCTGGCTTTGGGCACTCTAATAGACTTCTACTGACTATTGTCACAATGTAGCAAAACTTTACTTGGCTACTGGCAATCGCCACAAACTTGACTGGTTGGCGTGAGCCCTCTTCTCACATGCTATATTATATTTATTAGAGGTATGTCTGAACCGGACCGTTGTCTTATAAGACCTGCCCTCACATAGTAAATTAACTTACTACCCATACAAAGTTGACTTTTTTAGGGTCAACACATGAATTGCTTCATGTCCCCCCCCCCCTATAATATTTAACAACCATTATACAAGAGTGTGTGCGACAGGCTTTACCTACTTCGCTTCCGCGTGTAAAGTCCTATTTCACTGTTAAGTTAGTTTTTCGTTGTCTATTATGTCCCCTGACCCGAAGTTATCTCCCTTTGATCTAGAAAAAGCGTATGTAATTTATTTGTTTGTTTTTCTGGTTGTTTGTGTGTTTGGATGTAATGAATCTACTAATCTAACTTCTAACCTATGTTTCTACCTCCTATGTGTATGTATGATAGTTTTTTAAGTGTCATAATTTGGTTAAATGTGGCCACAAACAGGTGTATCACACTAATTCGTGACTACATTCCCTTGTTATGAAACCCCCCAAAATACTGTAATCTGAGTTCTAAACTATCTTACAGACACACATTCACACTAACACATTCTCAATAACGAAAACCAACACTAACACAGACAAACATTAAAAGTCGCGCCAGGCAGCAGAAGAATTTGCTGACTGATCTCACTCTCTCCCGTCTATTTTCCCTTCGCTCTCACTTTCACACTTCTGTCACACTTCTCTCATCCCTAATTCTGTCACACATCTTTTATCCTTCCACACTAATCCTTCCGATTATTTAAAAACCTTGGAGTGACACTGTACAGGTTTGGCTCAGTTTGAGATAGTTGAGCCCAATGACTGTGCGACAATCGCTGCACGAGTCATGTATTTACACTATATTTACATGGACGAGAAAGGGTTGATGGTGTCTCCCCTTGGTCTCATCATCCATTATATTATACTAAACTACAACTCTAAATCCTAACATAATAATATTAATTCTATAAATATGTATTTAATGTGTTAACTAAATTTTGTCATGTTAATTATATGATATTTTTATATTAATCGTTATGTTTGTCTAATTTAAGGGATGTAATCTAACTATTTAAATGTAATTAATGTGATGTGAGTTATGTACCTTAATTACATGGATGATGTGAACACAAATTATGTAATTTTCTAACACTCTACTAACTAATGTTTTTAAATGCACAAAGGAATTATATGAGTGATATTCTTAATCTAAATGGATGTAAATGATGTATGTTCTAATTGTTCTATAATCTAAATGGTGTAAATGATGTATGTTCACTTATCTAATCTTTTTATCCTATTCTGATGTAAACAACATTTATAATAGCTATAATAGGTGCTGGACACCTGGTAAATGGTAATATTTGATAGGTGGTATGGTTTCATTAAGATGGAATGTACTGAACTGAAATGAAGCTAAGTGAAATATAACAACCTAAATGGTACTATTCCTATCAAACTTCTAACTTAGCTTGTAATTAACTATTTTTACGTCTAAATTAATATTCTAATTTAATTATAATGGGTTAATTACTGTACTAATTACACTATTAAAATAAATGAGAACTATTATATTTCCTAACCTACATCTAATTTATCACTATCTTAAAATATTATATTACATATCACAATAATTTTATATACATGGTATTCAGCTACCTCAGGTTAGTTGTTGCCTTCATGATTGTACATTGGTTTTATAGGCATAATATATATACACACAATACATTGCACAGTCATACTAGTGTTCTATCGGTAGTGCACGTGTAGAGTTCGCTGGTGTCGTAGCTCAGTCTTTTCGTGTCTGTAATTAAGTATTGTTCTGACACTGTTTTCTGCGCTTCACACAAATGATACACCGGAATGGAGCTTAGTTGGTAATGAGCTGTCCTATTTCACACGGTGATATCTTCGTTTCGCAGCACAGTTCTTCACTTGATGTCTACAGACACATGATAGTTCACTGTTCTTGGTACATGATTAAGCATATACTGTCGATGTATATGTACCCTATTTCACATAGAATAATATAATATATTCATGTACTAACTATCACTCTACATTTATAAGTGGGATTTCAGGTATTTCTACCCCATGGTAGATGGTAAAATTAGTGACCACCTGTATATCCAGTCATTTTGATGCACACCACTCTGTATGACCGCGATCGGGGAGTTGTCGGTCTGGACAATGCAGTGAACATCCGTCAGAACTCGATGGAGCTTTCTCACCGCATAGACGACGCTTAGGGTTGCAACTGTGATATGGAATCTCTGGACTCAGCAGGTGTGATCTTACGGCTCACGTAGCAACTCGGGTGGAAGATGCCCTCAAAAAATTGGCCCAGTACTGCTGGCATCTGTCCTAGAATAAACGAGCCTAGGATTAGGCAAGCGGAGGATTGGAATATTACAAAAAAGGATTTTCATTTTTGACAATGCAGAAATTAATAATGCATCTTTGACATTTGATTTTACAAATGCTTTTAAAAAATTGGAATATAGAATTATAATTTCTGAGTAATTTACTAATCCCAAAAGGCTTCTGACCTTCTTTCTAGTAGACATGGTCAGATTCATAATTTTAGTACTAATTTTCAGGTCAGTCTTTAGTTGACCTTGAGAAATGACATGATCCAAAGATGAATTTCTTTTAGGCCTAATTTGACTTTGCTCGGTTTGACAGTGAGACCGAAGAGTCGCACTCTGTCACAGACATGTCTTCGTTTCAGTCAGTGTGTTGTCCCGTCATCTGTATGGAAACATATATCATGCGTATCCTGTAAGCTCACTAAATGTATGCATCTTGTCGGATTTGCCAGTCTCGCTAACTAGTGTAGTTGCGTTGTGTATGTCTGTCGTCTGATTACTAGGTGTGGATGCACTATGTTCGTCTGTTATTCCTTATATGTCTTGTTGTGAAAAATGAAGTTTCAACATGTTGACATGGAATATCTTTAAGTGTCTGTTTATCGATATTCCATAGTCAACATTGGAAATGTCACGTCACACATTGAATGGTCCTTGCCATTTTGCTTGTCTGGAAGTAACCGACGCATGTTTTGCTCTGGTTTACCATCGATTGTTCAAGCACCCTTGTTTGTGTATTGGTAAATTTGACCCTCCCTCTTACAGGTCTAGAAGTCAGAGTAGAAGATAGTACTTCCGCTGTAGGATGTCTACCCTTAAACTTATGTACTAATTGTTTACAGACATTACAAGAAAATACATTACGACCAAATAATTTAATCTGATTCCAAAACTCTGGCCAATGAACATGAGTCTGGAATCTAGGCCTGGTTTTGTCTTTTGCCAGGTGACCAGCAAGCGGTGACTTATGTGCAGGTTTTTGCACAGTTAAGCGGTGTTGTACAGGTTTCACCGTTAGCTGATTCTCATGGTTCTCAGATGTAACATATCTAGTAAGAAAGCCATTATTAGGTTTAAGGAACCATGAGGCATTTTTGGTCACTTTAGATCTTTCTTTCATTAATTTTAAATATGGAGACACACTAGGATCAGCTTTCTGCTGATCTATAAATTTCTGTCTGCTGGTATCATCTGTGCCAGTTGGAGAAAGCAACAGTAGTCTCTCATTTTGTAGTGTGTCTTGATGTTTTACAGTGTCTGCTCTAGTAGTTGTATTAGCTGCATTTAATTTCTCCCATGCAACTATTTCATCACTAGTACAATGTTTCAGTTGGGGTAAGGAACCCAAAATCAAATCAGTACAAGGGTTGTCAAGTATTGCACAAGTAAAGGTACCCGAAAGAAACGGAGTATTAATACGGGCTTTTGCCAAAGGGTAAATCTCAATGTTACCCGAAAAGGTTCGGCATTTGACAGTGTCACCTGTGTAATCACCCGGACTCACTAATTCTTTTCGAAGACCAATAATGGTGCTGCCGCTGTCCAGCAAACATTGGCATGGTTTGTCGTTGACCATTGCATTGTGGAACACTAACTTGCCTCTGGAGGCTAATGCTGGATTTCCAATCTCGGATGAGAATGGTACTGTATGTTCACATTTTAGTCTTTCGTCTGCATGAAATTGGTGACAATGTCCACAACTGTCAGAGCTTAACACATCGTTTACACAACACACATCTTCAGAATGTCTAAATGGTAATACATTTTTAACATCACAATCAATCTCTCTATTACTAACAGAAGATGTATTAATCAAAATAGCACTGTTGGCTTTCATACGTTGGCGGCCCAGGCACTTATTTGAATAATGGCCGTAGCTGGAACAGAAAAAGCATTTGACTGCACGCCTGTATGCCGCTCTTTTATGTTGTTGCTTCTTAATGACATCTTCCAGATGTGCCGGATAGTTAGGCGATTTATCGCACATAGCAGAAGTGTCATGAAAAAATTGACAGTATATGCATTTAGATATTTTCCTGTCTTTCTGATTGATTTTCTGAACTGGTTAGCTGCTTTAAGCCACCTGTTTAGTACACTCTGCACATTTGAAACATAATCAATAAACGTGTCACTAGGTTTAGGTTTTAAATTTGAGAACTGAACCTGATACCCAGGGGCATCTAGTAAAAAGTGCTGCATAATCCTATCATGGATGTATTGATAGTTAGATCTGAGCTCAGTTGGTATAGATTCTATCACTTTAAGGGGCTCACCACTCAGATTTTTCATATAAATCGTAGCCCACATCTCTAATGGAACTTGGTGATATTTAAATTGATACTCTACATTCTCAGTCCAGGCTGATATGGAATCATCTTTACAATATGGTTTGATAATATTTTTGTATTTATTGAACTTATTTTCCTCTTGTTGACTTCTTAATTTAGTGGCAGAGATTTCTGCGTGTCAGTCTACATCCATTTCTTTCATCTTTAATTGTGTCTCTGATTCTACTTGAATTTGTTTTTCCTTAACATCTATTTCTTTTTGCTTCAGATCTAATTCCTTTTGTTTTAATTCTTTCTCTTGATCTAATTGCTTTTGTTTCAGTTCTAGTTCTTTTTGTTTCATTTCCTTATCCTGTTCTAACTGTTGTTGCTTAACTGTCTTATCATGTTCTAACTGTTGTTGTTTCAGCTCTAATTCTTTATGTTTTGTGATCTCAGCTAATTCTTTTTGGTGTTGTCTATCTCGTTCTCTTTCTTGTGCGCGTTCGTCTCTTTCCGCATCCTTTGCTTCTTTAAATTTCTTATCAGCATATTCTTCTAGCTCTTTACCTGTGTATTGTAATTGCTTACCAGTTTTTATAAAGTCCTCTAATGTTGCCATGTTGGTAGGCAATTAGCCAGCGTTGCTTTATACTGACTTGTTTACTCACTTATTTATCTTTGATGTGCTATGTTTGTCACTCGATGAGGACTATCAATTGTATTCTCAGTTTATTTGCTGAGAAACAAACAAAATTTTTTCTGGAAAATCAGAGCAAAAAAAAACTCTGCTAGTGTATCACAAGCTGAAAAAGAGATGCACTATTAATCACAATGCATGCCAAAAATATAGGTATACTCAACTTAATGTTCCCGAGGATCAGGGAACGGAACTCCGTTGACACAGGTCACCTTGTTTGGTACTTTGGGATAGCGGCACGTTTCGTAATCAGGACACTTTATTTGGCACACCAGTATACGTACTCAGCTGTTGATCGCCCTCTGATATGCAGGGCAGCAGTATTTACTACTACTGCACGATATGATTTACCCGACAACTAAGGACAATGACTTTGACAATGACAGACTCACGAACAACCAGAATATGTATTAATTAAATTTAATGTCAATGTCCTGTCTTCGTTCTAACAGTATTTGCCTTTTGTTACTACCCTAGTTAATTTCTGTAAGTGTTGTGCAGCCAAGTCTCATCTGCTTGGCCAAAAATAGTTCCATCGTGACGGTAAACAAAGAAAAAGTAGGACCAAAAATATGAATAACTGCTTTTACATAAATAAAAATAACATCATAATGTTTAAATAAATAAATATATTCATTTAATAATTTAAATAAACAAATAATAAATAATACAAAGCACAGATTCAGGCGATCAGCCGCTTGGCGATTTTGTAAACACTCGATTGCTGTATGCAAATGACCTAGGACGACTGTTTGTCAATCATTCTACGTCAGAGGCGCAGCGCTATTTTTAGTTTTCAAAAATCGATATTGTCGGCTGGCTGTGTATCGCTCCGCCATGAATCATGTTTGGTGCTTATTCATAAATAAATTGGTAAATACATAAATAAATATGAGAAAATAAGAATATTACTACTTACAGCTTTAAAGAATACATGATTTCACTAAATAAACATTTCATAAGCACAATTAAACAATCTATTTCGTCACGATAGGCACATTTTCTAGCCCGCAAATTGTTCTCGTCTGCACAGATTACCGTCACTGACACAAATTAGATCCTAGTCCAGAGCCGTGGCTGAGTGGATTAGCTTGAACTTTCGTTCAAGCACCACTTCTGACACCACAATTATCCTTGCCTGTCAACAACTCAACTGACAGGCACTAACGGATACTTCTCCCACACCAAACAAGAAAACTTGCAAGTCGTGTGCGAGGAAAATAACTGGTACATTTTATTGCCGTTGGCTCGCTACAAGCAGGTAACAGTCGCTAGTAAACACACAACATAAAGCCACAGAAATTATCTATCACTAGTTGCTAATGCCTATGCTAACTCTCTATCTATTTAGTTAAACACAAAACCCCTATCGCTACTCTAACGAGGTGCACACTACAAGTCCTGTCCTCCCGTCTCACGTTCTTTCATCCCCTCGTCACACACCACGCGGATCGACCTTGACCTTGGTGCGTGTTGCCTCACATGGCACGCTGATCGCAGACGTGGTATGTTGAGTGGATACTCAACTTCTCCGTGGCTACCACGAGGCGTGATGCTATCGTGATTAGAGTGCTAACTCTCTGAACAACGCCTGCGTGTCTCATGAGGGAATGGATAACCATCTCCCATTACCTCATCTCCCCTGCCCTTACCTCGGGCACCGTATCACCTCCTGGCCTCTCCAAGATTGACTGCTCTTCCTGGCGGAGGGGATGCGGTCGAGTCTTTGACAGTCGTTGAGAAAGCAATGGCAAATTACTGAACGTAAACTTGCCAAGAAATCCAGTTTTGTCCATGGGACATATTATTCTGTCCCATCCCATCCCATCCCATCCCATGGGACCTTACAAATGGGGGTCCCATGGGAATAACATTCCCATGGCCAAGCCTGGCAGACTTGACCATGGGACATATTTTTCCGTCCCATCCCATCCCATCCCGTGGTAAGTTATGCCTGTCCCATCCCATCCCATCCCATGGGACCTTTCCCATGGGATTCCCATGGGAATAATATTCCCATGTCCAAGCCTGAAGAATTCACAAACAGCCAAAAAATGCCGAGGTTGACTGCGACGTCCTGTAAATTGTATGCAACTGACTAATAACTAACATAATGTCCTAATTTTTCTTTAGCCACTTCCAGGCACTCGTTGTTAGTTGCCCAGGCATCGGAGCGGATGTTCAAATTTGACCTCGACTGGTGAGATCTGGTCTGACCCCGCCTAAAATGCATTTCAGAAAATGTCTTGGGAAACAAACATGGTTGATTGTATGTATGAACTGAGTAGGAAGTTTGAAAAGGCGCGACTTCTGTGACAGACTGTTCACGACCGGGTCAGGCACACAGAATAGTGACCCCAGAGAATTGTTTTCAATAGTAATCCAAACACTTTATCGGCGCTGAGGGACTTGCATTGAACGCAGTGGAGACTACATCGAAAAACGACTCATTTGTTCTTTACTTTTTCAGAATAAATTTACAGACACACACCCCAAAAAAGCATTTAAGGTTTTCATATGAAGCTCCCTCGTATGTGTTGAGCTTGTTTCTGTAGTATGCGCCTGACGAGATTCAATGAAATATGAAAAGCCATAAATTATGCGATATATCTTTTGTATCTTCATAGAACTGGTGTTTCATGTCATCCACAGATCGAGGTGTCAGTGTTTGGGACGGTATTCTCGCCAACATCACCAGACCCGTAAACAGAGACATAACTCCTCTAGCAGAGTTTGCAAACGATGTTGCTGCATTGAGAAGCATCAAGGTATCAACTCTGTCTGTACATTGTATACCAGCCATGCATGATATCACTTGCACATCTATGTCATACCATGATATGCCTCTGATGTTGTACCATGGCATGTTCTCACTTTAGTTAGAGCACTGATGTTTTACCATTTCGATCTCTCACTGTTGATTACATGGTTTTTGCTACAGACTCAGCACTACTGTTTCACTATGTCATGTTCTCACTGTCGATTACAGAATACCGTTTCATTATTTCATGTTCTGACTGTTGATTACACACCGTTTCACAACATCATGTCTTCTCGCGAACTCCATGAGTATGCTAAGGAAGACTTGAGACGGTCTGGGCCAGAAAGCAACGGCTTGAATCTCTGAGGTGAGGGGGGTTGGGGGGGGGAAGGGGGGGGGGTTCAAAACTGACTAATATCTTTTTAATTTTTGCAGCAAGGGCGCGCGGGTGTAGGAGAAAATCAACAAGCAGGTAGGATTGCGGTCTTCGACTGCTCTAGGGAGCGGCCCTGGCTGACATCTCGTGGAGGCAGAACTGGTAAATGACTCAAGGGAATGGATGTGATTCGGCAACTTTGATCAACTGTAGAACATCAAGTTACACGTGGCCAAGCTAGACTACAGCGTCATGCGGGAAGCCAAAGAAGAAAAGTCCACCAACACAGAACTGGTGTCAGTCGCTACACGATGTAGGAGATACTTGAGGAAACGATCTGAGCACTTTTGTTTGATATGCTATAAGGATGATCTGTTGACTAACTGTTGATAACATAATACCGTTTTATCACATTATATTCTTCCTATAGGCCCATCACTACAGGTTCATCATATCGTGGTCTCGCGTCCTGCCCACTGGCAAGGCTGGAGGAGTTCACCAACCTGGTATTGACTACTACAACACCATCCTTGACCAACTTGTGGACGCCGGGGTCAGACCAGCTGTGGTTCTGCATCAGTGGGATTATCCCAGTGTGCTTCAGGTTGCTAAACGTGGTTTTCTAGTTAGAATAAAATTAGTCACATAACACGTGAAGTGATGATTGTATCGGGTAATATGTCTAAACTGCAGTTTTTAAGCACGCCCTAAGATGGTAGTGCTAGGTCCTTCATTTATAATGGTTAGTCCTTTAAAAGATCTGCAAGTAGTGGTAGTAGGTCTTCCAGTTGTTCTAGTAAGTCCTGCAGTGGTGGTGGTTATGGGGGGGGGGGGGGGGTGTTGGTGGTAGGAACTTCCACTGGTGGTAAGAGGTTCTCCAAATGATGTTGTGCGTCCTCCACTGGTAGTGGTAAGTCCTGCAGTGATGGTAGTAGGTCTCCAGTGATGGTAGTAGGTCCTCCAGTTATGGTGGTAGGTCAACCAGTGATATTAATAGGTCCTTCAGTGATGGCAGTAGATCATCCAGTAGTGGTAGTAGGTCATCCGGTGGCAGTGTTAGATCCTCCAGTGTTAGTATTAAGTCCTGCAGTTGCGGCAGCAAGCCCTCCAGAGGTGGTTATAGGTCCTCCATTTGTAGGAATAGGTCCGCCACTGATGGTATTAGATCCTCCTGAGATAGTAGTAGGTTCTCTAGAGATGGTAGTAGGTTCATCTAGAGATGGTAGTAGGTCCTCTAGAGATGGTAGTAGGTCCTCTAGAGATGGCAGTAGGTCCTCTAGAGATGGTAGTATCTTCTCTAGAGATGGTAGTAGGTCCTCTAGAGATGGTAGTAGGTCCTCTAGAGACGGTAGTAGGTCCTCTAGAGATGGTAGTAGGTTCTCTAGAGATGGTAGTAGGTTCTCTAGAGATGGTAGTAGGTCATCTAGAGATGGCAGTAGGTCCTCTAGAGACGGTAGTAGGTTCTCTAGAGATGGTAGTAGGTTCTCTAGAGATGGTAGTAGGTCCTCTAGAGATGGTATTAGATCCTCCAGAGATGGTATTAGATCCTCTAGAGATGGTAGTAGGTCCTCTAGAGATGGTAGTAGGTCATCTAGAGATGGTAGTAGGTCATCTAGAGATGGTAGTAGGTCCTCTAGAGATGGTAGTAGGTCCTCTAGAGATGGTAGTAGGTCCTCTAGAGATGGTAGTAGGTCCTCTAGAGATGGTAGTAGGTCCTCTAGAGATGGTAGTAGGTCCTCTAGAGATGGTAGTAGGTCCTCTAGAGATGGTAGTAGGTCCTCTAGAGATGGTAGTAGGTCCTCTAGAGATGGTAATAGGTCCTCTAGAGATGGTAGTAGGTCCTCTAGAGATGGTAGTAGGTCCTCTAGAGATGGTAGTAGGTCCTCTAGAGATGGTAGTAGGTCCTCTAGAGATGGCAATAGGTCCTCTAGAGATGGTAGTAGGTCCTCTAGAGATGGGAGTAGGTCCTCTAGAGATGGTAGTAGGTCCTCTAGAGATGGTATTAGATCCTCTAGAGATGGTAGTAGGTCCTCTAGAGATGGTAGTAGGTCCTCTAGAGATGATAGTAGGTCCTCTAGAGATGGTAGTAGGTCCTCTAGAGATGGTATTAGATCCTCTAGAGATGGCAATAGGTCCTCTAGAGATGGTAGTAGGTCCTCTAGAGATGGTAGTAGGTCCTCTAGAGATGGTAGTAGATCCTCTAGAGATCTTAGTAGGTCCTCTAGAGATCTTAGTAGGTCCTCTAGAGATGGCAATAGGTCCTCTAGAGATGGTAGTAGGTCCTCTAGAGATGGTAGTAGTTCCTCTAGAGATGGTAGTATGTCCTCTAGAGATGGTAATAGGTCCTCTAGAGATGGTATTAGAGTCCTCTAGAGATGGTAGTAGTCCTCTAGAGATGGTAGTAGGTCTCTAGAGATGGTAGTAGGTCCTCTAGAGATGGTAGTAGGTCCTCTAGAGATGGTAGTAGGTCCTCTAGAGATGGTAGTAGGTCCTCTAGAGATGGTAGTAGGTCCTCTAGAGATGGTAGTAGGTCCTCTAGAGATGGTAGTAGGTCCTCTAGAGATGGTAGTAGGTCCTCTAGAGATGGTATTAGATCCTCTAGAGATGGTAGTAGGTCCTCTAGAGATGGTAGTAGGTCCTCTAGAGATGGTAGTAGGTCCTCTAGAGATGGTAGTAGGTCCTCTAGAGATGGTAGTAGGTCCTCTAGAGATGGTAGTAGGTCCTCTAGAGATGGTAGTAGGTCCTCTAGAGATGGTAGTAGGTCCTCTAGAGATGGTAGTAGGTCCTCTAGAGATGGTAGTAGGTCCTCTAGAGATGGTAGTAGGTCATCTAGAGATGGTAGTAGGTCCTCTAGAGATGGTAGTAGGTCCTCTAGAGATGGTAGTAGGTCCTCTAGAGATGGTAGTAGGTCCTCTAGAGATGGCAATAGGTCCTCTAGAGATGGTAGTAGGTCCTCTAGAGATGGCAATAGGTCCTCTAGAGATGGTAGTAGGTCCTCTAGAGATGGCAATAGGTCCTCTAGAGATGGTAGTAGGTCCTCTAGAGATTGTAGTAGGTCCTCTAGAGATGGTAGTAGGTCATCTAGAGATGGTAGTAGGTCCTCTAGAGATGGTATTAGATCCTCTATAGATGGTAGTAGGTCCTCTAGAGATGGCATTAGGTCCTCTAGAGATGGTAGTAGGTCATCTAGAGATGGTAGTAGGTCCTCTAGAGATGGTAGTAGATCCTCTAGAGATGGTAGTAGGTCCTCTAGAGATGACAATAGGTCCTCTAGAGATGGTAGTAGGTCCTCTAGAGATGGTAGTAGATCCTCTAGAGATGGTAGTAGGTCCTCTAGAGATGGCATAGGTCCTCTAGAGATGGTAGTAGGTCCTCTAGAGATGGTAGTAGGTCATCTAGAGATGGTAGTAGGTCCTCTAGAGATGGTAGTAGGTCATCTAGAGATGGAAGTATGTCATCTAGAGATGGTAGTAGGTCATCTAGAGATGGTAGTAGGTCCTCTAGAGATGGTATTAGATCCTCTAGAGATGGTAGTAGGTCCTCTAGAGATGATAGTAGGTCCTCTAGAGATGGCAATAGGTCCTCTAGAGATGGTAGTAGGTCCTCTAGAGATGGCAATAGGTCCTCTAGAGATGGTAGTAGGTCCTCTAGAGATGGTAGTAGGTCCTCTAGAGATGATAGCAGGTCCTCTAGAGATGGCAATAGGTCCTCTAGAGATGGTAGTAGGTCCTCTAGAGATGGCAGTAGGTCCTCTAGAGATGGCAGTAGGTCCTCCAGTTGTAGTAGGTTCTCTGGCGATAGTAGTATTTTAGTCTGTTGTCATATATTGTCACATATGTTAAAGTCTTAAAGTCTGTTGTCATATACTGTCATATTTTTGTCACATCTTTTAATATCTTTTAGTACATTTTCATATATTGTCACATCTTTAAAAATATTGTTATATGATGTCTATACTGTCATATCTTTTTCACATATTTAAATATATTTTAGTTTGCTTTCATATATTGTCACATATTTTAATATATTTTAGTATGTTTTCATACATTTTCATACATTTTAACATCTTTTAGTATGTTTTCATATATTGTCAAACATTTTCGCATCTTTTCATGTATTTTCATATCTATGGACATGGTTTATCCATCCCCATCCAGGACTACGATGGTTGGGCGAACGAATCCATGATTGATGAGTTCCTGCATTTAGCAAGAGTCTGTTTTGAGAGTTTCGGCAGCAAGGTAAATTACTGTTGCGTCAGACCATATAAAAGTTCTTAACAGCTATATTAAGCCAGCACTGATGAACGAAAGCAAACCATGGACAATTACTGACAAGTGAAGTGTTGAATGTTTTAGTTCAGTATTTACGAAAAACAAATAAAAGTTCTGCCTCATTCAACCTGCTTCTTCAGCGTCGATTATAATTGAGGTCCGCTGTGAATTTTGATTCTGTCTCATTACTTTGCTCTCTTTCGAGTTAGTCCAAAGCAGGACTGGTTATATTTGTCCTCTGTGTTCGTCGGGATCGGTGGGGACTTTTTGGGATCACATTAGGTGAAGGCTGCGGAGATTGTATAGAAGACTTACAAGAGAACGCCGTGGACAGACATAAACGAACGAACGAACAAACCAACTTTATTATCACATGGTTAAGAATTGGACAGCAAGCCCGTCTGACATTCTGCCCTTCTTTTATCTTTCCTCCTATACATTATTGCATTCATACATCACTTATATAAAGAATAATGTAGATACCTGGAAAGAGGTTAACTCACAAAGAAAACTTATTTATAGTATCAGAAGAAAGAAGACCAGCTGCGTTCTTTGGGAATGTCATGAGACGAGGAACGCTGGAGTATGTCATCACAACGGGCAGCTTGTGGGAATAGAGAAACAGGGGGTACTGAAGAAGATGCTGGGCAGTTTGCAATCATGGCATGGGAGACCGTCGATATGAGAAATGAGTGAAAGCACCAGTGACAGAATTTTGTGGGAAGACATGATCACCAACGCCACACAGCATGTGGCTATAAGGAACGCATATCCATGTAGTTCTATTCAATATGTTCTCCCAGCTATGGTATACATTTAATAGTAAAATAGTTCTTTCATTCGAGCATCAACACTAATAGTGCAATAGTTCTTCTAGCATATTTGCATCAACATTGATAGTACAATAGTTCTCTGAATTCGACATCAGCACTATATCAGCAATAGTCAATACAGCATCATCATTAATAGTACTATAGCTCTCCTAACAATACTGAATCAACATTAACAGTAGAATAGAGAGCATCTCAATACATCATAAACATTAATAGTACAATACGTTTTGCTTGGCGATATAGCATCACATACAGTACAATAGTTTTCTTGGCAATATAAAGCTCAACATTAAGTAGTACAATAGTTTTCATGACAACACAGCATCAACATTAATAGTACAATAGTTTTCATGATAACACAGCATCAACATTAATAGTACAATAGTTTTCATGACAACACAGCATCAACATTAATAGTACAATAGTTTTCATGACAACACAGCATCAACATTAATAGTACAATAGTTTTCTTGGCAATACAGCATCAACATTAATAGTAAAGTAGTTTTCTTGGCAATACAGCATCAACATTAATAGTAAAGTAGTTTTCTTGGCAGTACAACATCAACATTAATAGTACAATAGTTTTCACGAGAACACAGGATCAACATTAATAGTACAATAGTCCTCTTGGCAATACAGCATCAACATTAATAGTACAATAGTTTTCTTGGCAATATAGCATCAACATTAACAGTACAATAGTTTTCTTGGCAATATAGCATCAACATTAATAGTACAATAGTTTTCATGACAACACAGCATCAACATTAATAGTACAATAGTTTTCTTGGCAATACAGCATCAACATTAATAGTAAAGTAGTTTTCTTGGCAGTACAACATCAACATTAATAGTACAATAGTTTTCACGAGAACACAGGATCAACATTAATAGTACAATAGTCCTCTTGGCAATACAGCATCAACATTAATAGTACAATAGTTTTCTTGGCAATATAGCATCAACATTAACAGTACAATAGTTTTCTTGGCAATATAGCATCAACATTAATAGTACAATAGTTTTCATGACAACACAGAATCAACATTAATGTACAATAGTTTTCTTGGCAGTACAGCATCAACATTAATAGTAGTACAATAATCTTATTGGCAATACACCATCAACATTAATAGTACAATAGTTTTCTTTGCAATACGGCATCAACATTAATAGTACAATAGTCTTCTTGGCAATACAACATCAACATTAACAGTACATTAGTCCTCTTAGCAATATATCATCAACTTTAATAGTAAATTAGTTCTCCTCTCAATTCAGCATCAACATTTCTCTTGGCGATTACAGCATCAGCACTAATAACCAAATAGGCCTCTCACTAAAGCAACAAGACTGACAGTCCAATGAGAACTGGGTATAGTGGAATAGTAGGATTAGATGATATGATCATTAATCTTCGGGCTAACTTGATAATGATGATGATGGGACGCAGAGGTGTTTCCAAGGCACCAGGGCCGGGTTATATACTGGCCAAGACCTATTGACGCGTCCACGTCGAGCGTCCTGGGCAACAGGTCCCTTCGGGGTCCTGGCTAAAGTCAATAGGATCGCCGATTCCTCCGAAGTCGGAGAGTGTCTGCCTGTACGGCGAGGAACCACCAGTCTGCACACCAATAAGCCAGACATGGGACAACGGATACTCACGCAAACCTCAGGTCCTGTATGACATCACACTGATGTTGGACAACAGGATGTCTTCATCCGACATACAGGACTTCGCGTTGGAGCTCAAGCCAACGAACACAAGCAAGCAAGCATGATGATGATGGTGATGATAATGGTGATAATTAGGATAATGACGATGATCATCATTATCATCATCATGGTTATGATAATGATGTTGGTAGTGGTGATGGTGGTAGTATTCTGGAAGATACAAATGATGATGAATGCTATGATAATGATGTCGATAGTGGTGATGGTATAAGTATTCGGGAAGATACAAATGATGATGAATGCTATGATAATAATAATGGTTGTGGTGATGATTATTATGATGATTATGGTAATGATGATGATGATGATCGTGATGATTATGATGATGACGATGATATTATAATGTTGATGATAACGATGTTGATGATGGTGTGGTAGTATTGGGTAGGATAAAGATTATGGTGGATACGATTATAAAAATGGAGGTAGTGATGATGATTATAATGATGGTGATGTTGATGATTATAATGATGGTGAATTTGATGATGATGATATCGACGACTTTAAAACAAGCTAACTAAACTTAAAAATATTACTACCATTTTCCCACGGTAAGCTTTTGCTGTCTCCTAATACATTTCAAGAAACGACCACGTGGTTTAATTCAACTGTTGCCTCTTACACAACTTCCCCAGGTCAAAGATTGGGCAACATTCAGCTGAGCCGGAGAGAATCCCGTTCATCTTCCCAGACAGGATCCATGACAACCAGTACGTGTTTGGCGTCTATCGCAACGTGTTGCTAGCTCACGCCGCCGCCTACAGGATTTATGAGCAGCACTTCCAGCCTTCACAGAATGGTTAGATCTGTTTTTTTTTTTTTGTTTAATTTTTATTTTACTGAGGGGAAGTCAATACATAAGCCACAGATGGCTGTAGAAAAATAATTAAATATGATAACAACTTGAAACCAGTTTATTTTTATACATACATTGTCCCTTTATTTCTCAATATACTGTCCACCAACATTGATGCACTTATACCATCGTTTTATCAGTCCTCCCAAACCGGCTGCCTAGAACTGCGTGCTCTGTTTTCTAAACCGCTGTTTTCACTTCACATTCAACTTCGGCGTCATTCGCGAAATGTCTCCCGCCAAGGTGAGTTTTCAGTGGTCCAAAAAGGTGGAAATCGCTAGGGGCTAAGTCGGGGCTGTAAGGTGGATGTTCCAGAACTTCCCATCTTCCTTTTGCCCATAAAAAACGCACAACAGCACGTTGCTCTTTGGTTGTACACTCCGTAAGTAAAGTCGCCATTTTGTTTATGCGCTGCGCATGCGCATGAGACACCTAGCGCCACCTGACGAAAGGGAATATAAAGTTCGATGTTGCTGTCGCCTAATGACACCTGTTGAAAACACCAACTACATTTACCTGCCATCCCATAGAACTGTGTGACTGACCTATTGACTCACCCTCGTACATTCTACGGCAATGGTAAGTTCATGTTTGTCACCAGGTATAGTATTGTTCTAAGTGTTAACAGTTGGTTACTGGGTGGGAAGTGTGACAAAGTACGTTTACACTGCAATTGGAATATGTGTTACTAAAGGTTATCTGTGAATATGTTGAATAGGCAGACATAGATCAACACTGGCGGTGGTCACTGAGAGGAGGCGAGTTAGTTAGTGGAGCAGCTATCTCTACAAAATACCTCTAAACTCTATGACGTGGCCATCGGCGGGTAAGAAGCGCCATATGTAACCTCCCCCTCGGCCCACATCCCCCACTCCTTACTGCCTTGAAGGGTCTGCCTCTAGACAAAGGCTAGTGAAGTCAACCATACACAAGCCGGCGGAAGGTAAGGGGAAACTACCGCTGTATTTTCTCAAGATAATCGTGCTTCGAAATAAAATTGATCAAGGTAACAACGTTAATGGGAACACCAGTGGAGTCTTCATCCGGTAGTGAGCATCATGTGCTAAAGAGGTGATACCTGATCGTCATCAGGCAACTGTGTGCAAAGTAAATGTCAAAAATATATTAAATGTTGGTGCATAAAATGTCTGAACACTTAGCCAGAATGGAAAATTAGATAATATCAAGAAAGAAATGGATAGAATGAATAAAAATATATTAGGGATTAGTGAAATGCGATGGCCAGGTGCGGGGGTATAAGATAAGTATAGAATTATTTACTCAGGAGAGAAGGACTACAAATGGGGAGTTGACATAATTTTGGATCAAATGAGTACTGAGATAATTAAAGGATTTTGGACAATCCCAGATAGAGTATTATTAGTGAAACTCCATGGCAAACCTCTGAATATTAACATGAAACAAATATATGCGCCAACAGCAGACTGTAAAGAAGAAGATATAGATATATTTTGTAACGAAGTATACATGGTCGTGGACCAGTGTAAAAATGTTGAAATGATTGGCGTGACTGGTGGTTATGGCCTAGGTAATAGGAATGAGAGAGGTGACGGATTAAATAGTATGGGCAGAATACCACGAAATGGTAATAGGTAATACCTGGTTTAAACAACGTCCTCGACGATTATGTACGTAGAAAAGCCCTGGAGATAATATTCGCAATCAAATTGATTACATACTGGTTCCAAAGAGATTCAGAAGCAGTTTAGTAGGAGCAGATGGACATAGTGACCATGTGCCAGTTATAGGAAAGATGTGGTTGTTACGACTTTAAAAAAAAAAAGAAAATAAAGAAACCCCCAAAGAACATCAAGTTAGACCTAGCATTACGTAAAACAGACAAAGAAATTAGAGAAAATTACAATGCTACTGCAAATAACATATATAATTCCATGGAGATCATACAGACAATTGATGAACAATGGAGCATGTTGTGGGAATCAATCCAACAGACATCAAAAGACATCATTCCATCTAAACAAAATAGCTAAAGAGAAATGGATGGCATGAAATGTTGCAGATGGTTGAAAGAAGAAATAAAAAGCAAGATAAAAGAAGAATATAACAGAATACATACAGAAATATTAAATAAATACAAAGTGGCTAAAGAAGTATGGCTGAATCAACAGAGTATGGAAATTGGGACAAACTATGGAAAAGACTCACATTTCATGTATCAACACATAAATACAATAATAGGTAGGAAAGCACAAAATACCACTGGATGTTTAGAATCTGGGGACGGTTCAATATTGATGGGACAAGATGATATAATCATTAGATAGACGGAATATCTGGAAGAGCTGTGTGATGACAGGAGACCGAATGCAAATATTCAAACAATGCTGAGGGTCCACCAATACTTGCAGCGGTAGTTGAAGATCCACTGCATCGCCTCAAGAAAGGAAAGGCACCGGTGCAGACAACATTACAGTTGAGGCTCTAAGTGATTTTCAAATCAAAATATTAACAAAGTTTTCAGATGACATCTATATTAGTGGGTACATTCCTAGTGGCCTATTAACATCCATCTTTATAGCTCTGCCAAAGAAACCAGGCGCTTTAGAATGTGAAGAGCATTGCACAATAAGTCTTATGAGTCCCATGACCAAGCTGTTACTCAGAATAATTATGAAAAGAATAAGAAACAAGATTAAACCAGAAATAGTGATGAAGAGTTTGAATTGTGGAAGGAAAGGGTACAAACAACGCTATATATATATGTTCAGGACACTATCAGAAAGAGCTATATACGTTACCACAAATCTGTACTTATACTTTAGAGACTACATAAAAGCATTTGACAATGTAAAGCATGACAAAATAATAAAATTAATACAGCAACTCAACATTGACGGCAAAGATCTGCAAATAATAAAGAACATATATTGGCAGGAAACAGAAGTTATAAGAATCAACAACCTTATAGGAACATTTCAGTGTATAAAGAAGGGCATCAGACAAGGTTGTGTATTCTCTCTTGATTTGTTGTCATTGTACAATGAATATATAATGAGATCTACAGAAAATATTTCAGAGATCTTGGTTGATGGACATAATATAAATAAATAACTTACATTATGCGGATGATACCTTCTTGGTAGTAACAATATACGTATATATATATAAAACATTTCAGGTATAGTAGGAATTGGACTGGCTCCCCTGCTGAGTTTACCCAGAGACCCACGCTGACCCCGGTCACGCGAGTTCAGCGTACAGATCTACAGGCTACAGCTTTGGTCTGTTCGCTGATCCCATCTTCCTCAACGGCGACTTCTCTGATGAGGTGAAGGAGGTTGCTGGCTCGGCATTGCTGCCTCTCTCTGACCACGAGAAGGATCTCATCAAAGGTTGGTTCTGGTCATGGTGCTTCGTGACTTAGCTGCCAATGACAAACTAGTTCTAGAATCATAGTAATTATCCCCTGGCCAGGGTTTTCTCACTGGTCAGTTGGACTCGTTCAGAAATCAATAGTAAACTTCATTCATTCAGAAGTTAACAAGAATATTTTCATGTAGTGTATTTCATGTAGTTGTGTGTCTGTTTGTGTTTGTTTGTTCTGTGCTGACGAAGGCTTTAGCTGCAACGTTCATTTTGCTACTTGTAATCGTGCTCTAGTAAAGCTCACAATCTACTTTCCGTTATTTGGTGGTTCATTCATTCAGTAGTAGCATGTCCTTTGCAGAACTTCACTCCCATAACAAGCTTCCGGAAAACTTCTTGATCTTAAGCAAGATGTCCCGCGTCCGATACACCCATCTGGAGATCATCCGCCACATCCTGCATCCATCTTCTCTTTGGCCTTCGTCTTCCTCTCTTTCCTGGCATATACCCCTCCATAATGGTCTTTCTAAATTATCATGACGTTTCAAGTGACCAAAATATTTCAGCTTTTTGTTTTGTTATCGTCATCAATAGGCAATCTTCTTCAATATTCAGCTCTTGAAGTATGGATGCATTTGTTCTTGTCTGTATACTACTGAAAGTATAATTCCCTAGAATATTAAGCTAGGGTTGATCACATCGTTCTGTAAAGGATGTGTAACATGTCCTATCCAGCGCCATGGTCTTTTCATCCCCCATTTCACTAATCGTAACTTATATTAATTGATTGTTTGTTTGTTTGGTTTTGGTAGTTGTGTCGGTATTTGTTTGTTGTTTTGTATGCTGACGAAGGCTTTGGCCGCAATGTCCACTTTGTTACTTGCCACCGTGTTCTAGTAAAGCTGACCGTCCGCTTCTCGGTTTCTGGCGTCCATGTCCTTCTATTCAACCAGTTCAGCCTTTATATTGTAGCTACCTCCTTCGTTGGCTATGTGGCCAAGGGAGTTATATTTTAGCTATCTCCATCACCCATTTCAGCCATTATATTTTAGCTATCTCCATCACCCATTTCAGCCATTATATATTAGCTATCTCCATCACCCATTTCAGCCTGTATATGTTAGTTATCTCCATCATTGGCTCTGTGACATACCACGTTGAAAATACAGCTGCAGGCGATTTGGCAGCAGACCGCCTAGCGTTGTTTTTTATACAATGGTGTGAGTTCCGGTCATTCAGAAAGCCTACCGAACATAAACTTGTCAATAAATCACAAACTGCCAAAAAGTATGCAGGGGTTGACTGTGACGCCCTGTAAAGGATATGCAACGAGCTTTTAACCTCCATCAGCCGTAACATCTTCATTCTTTGCATTGTTGTTGTTGTCGGCGTGGCCGAGTGGTGTAATGTGCTCGAGCCTCAACTTCCAGGCATCTGGCTGCGGGGTAATGGGTTCGTTCCCCGCACCGGTCAGCACGTAAAATTGCGGTACATGAAACATAAAGTCGTTTGTCTAGCTATTTGATGATGTCTCTAATCCGTATGTGTTGTTAAGTGTAAGATATTACTATTATGTGTATTATTATTACTATATTATTATTATTATTATTATTATTATTATTGTTCTTACTGTCATATTGTTATTGTTATTATTATATTACTATTATATTATTAGTCAAACCTGTCACTTACTGCCAATATGGTACCTTGTGGTGTATGGCAGGGATGTCTTTGAGCCTGAGTGCAGTCGCCGTGAACTGTGCAGGTTAGGATTTTCTTTTTGCCCCCGACAGAAAAAAAAATGCCAGACCTTACAGTGGATTCAAACCCGGGTCTCCCGAGGAAGAATCTGACGTTCTAGCCATTCGGCCAGCCAGTACTACTATAATATTATTATTTGTCATTAGGATATTATTATTGGTTATCTTTCAAATTGTGTATTATTTATCAGGCAATGGCGTGGTTATTGTAATGTATACCACACTGTAAGGCTTTCATTTCAAGCCTCCTCGTACATATATATATATATATACATATATAAGGAGGAGACGACAGCGTTCTTTGGTCACGTGATGAGAGGAAGGGTATCGGAACACATCGTGACGACTGGCAATATCCGCAACAGAAGAGGCAGAGGCAGGCAGAGAGAAATTATGCTGGATGGACTGGGTCTGTGGCGTGAAGGAATATCATGGATTGTATTGATCCATAACGCCAGCGGGTGGGACCATCAGTGGAGATGCATGGACGCCTACGCCAGTTGGCAATGCACAACATGATGATGACTTTACCACCGTGGCTCGCCTTCGTGGTGCAACCGAAGACTAATTTTGTCTAAATTGTGCTTGACATCATTGGACCTCCCATTAATCCTGTACGCCAAATCAGACTGTATTAGTCAATTCCAGTGTGGGTGCCAAAAAACTTACATAGGTAGACTGGAACGACAGTTAGCAAATCGAGTAGCCCAACATATGCTGGTGCAAGAGGACAAGAGAGTTAACCAGTTTTCAGAAATCCCTGTGCAGTCGAAAGACTATTAAACGCCCTCCTCGTCGATTCTTCAAGGCTACATAAACTATGGCCATGTCGGTAACATAGAAAAAGTTTTTCGAATACAGTTCTGTATTCATCGAACAATGATCGATTGCTCAGAGAAGTCAGCAATTAAACGATACCAGTCGGTTTCATGCAAACAGAAAGAGTTCGTGATAAATTTAAAATTATCGTTGAGATAACATATACTCCATATTCAGTCAATATCTGTGACTATACGTTTTAATTGTTTCAGTAAAGTATTATTCATTTATTCACTTCATATAAGATATATAACTCTGAAGTATGCACATAACTAGATGAAGCAAAATATACCAGGCCATAAATCGTACAAACAAATTGTTTGTGGTTTCTGTGTTTACATTCATGTAAAGTAATTCTGACTTAGCAATTCTAATTTTATTTTTCTGCGGCTGTTAAAAATATCACAGGAAGTGCCAAATTCTTTGGCCTGACATACTACCAGATAAGCCAGGTCGGGCGGAATGCCAGTGTGAAGTGGCATGCAACTCTGGCAGACAGAAACTACCCCAGCCCCAACATTTCACACCCGGCAGGTTTAAGGTTGGTCCTGGGCCACATCCGCCGTCGCTACAACAACACGCAGGTTGTGATCGCAGGAAACGGTGTCTGGAGCAACTCTGGGGACCTGGATGATCCGTTCAGGGCTGAGTTCATTGAGCAGCATGTGGACGAGGTCCTCAAGGGTGAGAGTTGTGTCTCCTTAATGTTGTAGTTCTTTGTTGTACTGGGGACCTGGATGATCCGTTCAGGGCTGAGTTCATTGTGCAGCATGTGGACGAGATCCTCAAGGGTGAGAGTTGTGTCTCCTTAATGTTGTAGTTCTTTGTTGTACTGGGGACCTGGATGATTCCTTCAGGGCTGAGTTCATTGAGCAGCATGTGGACGAGGTCCTCAAGGGTGAGAGTTGTGTCTCCTTAATGTTGTAGTTCTTTGTTGTACTGGGGACCTGGATGATCCCTTCAGGGCTGAGTTCATTGAGCAGCATGTGGACGAGGTCCTCAAGGGTGAGAGTTGTGTCTCCTTAATGTTGTAGTTCTTTGTTGTACTGGGGACCTGGATGATCCCTTCAGGGCTGAGTTCATTGAGCAGCATGTGGACGAGGTCCTCAAGGGTGAGAGTTGTGTCTCCTTAATGTTGTAGTTCTTTGTTGTACTGGGGACCTGGATGATCCCTTCAGGGCTGAGTTCATTGAGCAGCATGTGGACGAGATCCTCAAGGGTGAGAGTTGTGTCTCCTTAATGTTGTAGTTCTTTGTTGTACTGGGGACCTGGATGATCCCTTCAGGGCTGAGTTCATTGAGCAGCATGTGGACGAGGTCCTCAAGGGTGAGAGTTGTGTCTCCTTAATGTTGTAGTTCTTTGTTGTACTGGGGACCTGGATGATCCCTTCAGGGCTGAGTTCATTGAGCAGCATGTGGACGAGGTCCTCAAGGGTGAGAGTTGTGTCTCCTTAATGTTGTAGTTCTTTGTTGTACTGGGGACCTGGATGATCCCTTCAGGGCTGAGTTCATTGAGCAGCATGTGGACGAGGTCCTCAAGGGTGAGAGTTGTGTCTCCTTAATGTTGTAGTTCTTTGTTGTACTGGGGACCTGGATGATCCCTACAGGGCTCAGTTCACTGAGCAGCATGTGGACGAGGTCCTCAAGGGTGAGAGTTGTGTCTCCTTAATGTTGTAGTTCTTTGTTGTACTGGGGACCTGGATGATCCCTTCAGGGCTGAGTTCATTGAGCAGCATGTGGACGAGGTCCTCAAGGGTGAGAGTTGTGTCTCCTTAATGTTGTAGTTCTTTGTTGTACTGGGGACCTGGATGATCCCTTCAGGGCTGAGTTCATTGAGTAGCATGTGGACGGGGTCCTCAAGGTTGAGAGTTGTGTCTCCTTAATGTTGTAGTTCTTTGTTGTACAGGGAATTAATGTGTGTTTCTTTGTTTTACTGGGGACTAATGTGTGTTTCTTTGTTTTACAGGGTACTAATGTGTGTTTCTTTGTTGTGTTGGGGGTCAGTGTGTATTTGTTTGTTGTACTGGGGACTAATATTTGTTTCTTTGTTGAACTGGGAACTGATGTTTGTTTCTTTGTTGTACTGGGAACTATTCTTCGTTTCTTTATTGTACTGGAAACTGTTGTTGGCTTCTTTATTGTACTGGGAACTAATGTTTGTTTCTTTGTTGTACTTGGAACTAATGTTTATTTCTTTATTGTACTGGGAACTAATGTGTGTTTCTCTGTTTGGTTGTGGATTTATGTTTGGTTGGGGACTAATGTTTGTTTGTATGTTGTACTGATAACTAATCTAATGTTTGTTTCTTTGTTGTGTTGGGAAATTCCATGTTCAGTCTTCGTAGACTTAGATGGATAGGACATCTTAGGAGGATGGATGATGGTAGAATACCAAAGGATATATTTTTTGGTGAATTACAAATGGGTAAGAGATCTCAGGGTCGGCCTCTACTACGATACAAAGATGTGTGTAAGCGGGACATGATTGATACAGGCATTGATAATGCACATTGGGAGCAAGTCGCCGCTGAACGTGTTGCATGAAGGGCAAATATCAGAAATGGAATAAAGTCAAAGGAGAAAATTATTGCAGAAAAGTCACACACCAAGCGTTTGAGACGTAAGATGGTGCATGATGGTGGAAATGACCACGTGTTCACATGCACCCACTGTGAACGAACATTTACAGCGCAAATTGGCCTTATCAGTCACACTCGCTACCGCCATAGTTAAAAGTTATTATGCCTTTTTAAAGCACAAACTATCGTCTGTCAAGACGGCAAGGTGCCAATGGTGGTGTGTTGGGAACTAATGTGTTTCTTTGTTGTACTAGGAACTAATGTGTTTCTTTGTTGTATTGGGAACTAATGTGTTTCTTTGTGTACTGGGAACTAATTTTTGTGGGCGGTTGTTGTACTGGGAACTAATGTTTGTTTCTTTGTTGTACTGGAACTAATGTGTTTGTATGTTGTACTGGGACCTACTGTGTTGCTTTGTTGTACTGGGAACTAATGTTTGTTTCTTTGTTGTACTGAGAACTAATTTTGTTTCTTTGTTGTACTGGGAACTAATGTTTGTTTCTTTGTTGTACTGGGAACTAATGTTTGTTTCTTTGTTGTACTGGGAACTAATGTTTGTTTCTTTGTTGTACTGGGGGCTAATGTGTTTCTTTGTTGTACTGGGAACTAATGTGTTTCTTTGTTGTATTGGGAACTAATGTGTTTCTTTGTGTACTGGGAACTAATTTTGTTTTTGGTTGTTGTACTGGGAACTAATGTTTGTTTCTTTGTTGTACTGGAACTAATGTGTTTGTATGTTGTACTGGGACCTAATGTGATGCTTTGTTGTACTGGGAACTAATGTTTGTTTCTTTGTTGTACTGAGAACTAATGTTTGTTTCTTTGTTGTACTGGGAACTAATATTTCTTTCTTTGTTGTACTGGGAACTAATGTTTGTTTCTTTGTTGTACTGGGAACTTATGTTTGTTTCTTTGTTGTACTGGGAGCTAATGTGTTTCTTTGTTGTACTGGGAACTAATGTTTTTCTTTGTTGTATTGGGAACTAATGTGTTTCTTTGTGTACTGGGAACTAATTTTTTTTTTTTGTTGTTGTACTGGGAACTAATGTTTGTTTCTTTGTTGTACTGGAACTAATGTGTTTGTATGTTGTACTGGGACCTAATGTGTTGCTTTGTTGTACTGGGAACTAATGTTTGTTTCTTTGTTGTACTGAGAACTAATGTTTGTTTCTTTGTTGTACTGGGAACTAATGTTTGTTTCTTTGTTGTACTGGGAACTAATGTTTGTTTCTTTGTTGTACTGGGAACTAATGTTTGTTTCTTTGTTGTACTGGGAGCTAATGTGTTTCTTTGTTATACTGGGAACTAATGTGTTTCTTTGTTTGGTTGTGCAGTTATGTTCGGTTGGGGACATTTGTTTAACCACATCACCAATGGAGAGCCGATTGGTCTATACTAATATGGTTTTAGGACCATATGTCCAGTTCACATTAAGACGTGTGACAGGGGCTATTACTTGACATTGATCTCTGTTTGACGTGCCTGATTGGATGATTAGTTTTCTCTCTTGTAGGTGGAGCTCCTGTTTTTTTCGCTGATTGAGGAAACAGGTTTAGGAAACTGAGGCGTTCTGGTTGTGTGGCAGGGTTAAAATTAGATTGGTGGTGTGGTTATTTCGGTTATCGGCGCGGAAGAAAGGCGAGGCATTTGTTTTGCGTAAAACAAGATACCTTGTATCCAAGGGCGATTGAGGTGGGCTGGGCCATAAGGCATTAGCTTCAGTCTCTGAGGAGGTCACGACTAATTGTTTCATGTTTGTGCCAGGGCACGCTGATGTAAGAGGGAAAATATGTGCAGATAGGCTAGTGGGCTTGGATGATGTGGAGGAGTGGACGAATAATGGACCATGCTGATATCATGGATGCTTTTAGGGTAGCAGGAAAAGTAAATGAGTGAATGGATGGATGTAATTTTGTAACTTGGACTGGACAGCAAGAACATAAAGTCAAACAGGATCAGGCTAGAAGAGCGTCATGTGAGAAGCCAAAGAATAATAGTCCACCAACACAGAACTGGTGTCGTCATTTGCTACACACTGACGGAGATACTGGAGAGGGGAGTTGAGCACTTGTGGACTGATAGTCCGATGTGCAATGAGGATGATCTGTTGACTAACACTGTACCACACGTAGGGCGTTATTGGGAACCCCATGCAAGACTTCTGAGATAGTTCTTCGAAGTACACCACGGATAAATGGTCACTATATGCCTGAACCGAATTGGTTGGGAAACTCGAGTTGATAGTCCCTAAAGATGCAGTAACCAGAACCACAAGTGAAAATCCTCTAGCACTCAACAGCCTACCTCCATATCACGGGCAAATGATGCCCATTGAAGGTGTGCTCTTGTATCAGGCACTTGGGTCGAATGTCCACCGAATTTAGTTCCTGCTAAAGGACAATAAAGTTCATATGTGCATCGAAGGAGAATCCTGATGAATGACAATGAAGTTTACTTGTCCATCCAAGGAGAATCCTGCTGAATGGCAATTTGGTTCACGTGTCCATCGAAGAGGAATCCTGCTGAATGGCAATGAAGTTCACATGTCCATCGGAGGAGAATCATGTTGAATTATAATTTAGTTCACTATTCGGAGGCCGTGTAATGTCCTGCTACACTATCCGGAAAGTCTAACTATGTCAACAAATGCTGGAAAGAATTCGGATTTGTCGACCGAAAAGCCTAAATATCGCAACTCTGCTGTAAACCGACACAACGAAATTATGTCCAAAAATATCGGACTGACGGACGAACGGGAAGAAGAAGAAGAAATCAAACTGTGGAAGCCCCCGGGAAGGTTAACCCGGTCAACAAATGCCCGCAGAAGTCGGATGTGTCGGCCTAACGGCGCAAGAACGCAGCTCTGCTGTAAACAGGCACAACGCAATCACATCCGGAAAAAAACTCCGGATGAACGAAGAAGAAGAAGAAATCAAACTGTGGAAGCAGATCTGAGAAGCTGAGATGTCTTGGTTGTGTGACAGATTTAAAACCAGATTGTGGGAAAGTTCTGGGAAGTTAACATGCCAAATTGTTATGGTAGGTTTACAATCATATTGTGAAGACAGCTCTGGGTATATTTACTTTCTTGACAACGTGATAAGTTGAAAAATACAGAAGATGCAGTTCAGATGTATTTGATTTCTTTTGGTTATGTGAAATGTTTAAAAACAGATTATGGAATCAGATCGATCTGGGAATATGTGATATCTTGGCGTCGTAGCATGTTTGAAATCAGATTATGGAATCAGATCGATCTGGGAATATGTGATATCTTGGCGTCGTAGCATGTTTGAAATCAGATTATGGAATCAGATCGATCTGGGAATATGTGATATCTTGGCGTCGTAGCATGTTTGAAATCAGATTATGGAATCAGATCGATCTGGGAATATGTGATATCTTGGCGTCGTAGCATGTTTGAAATCAGATTGTGGAAAGAATTCTAGGTAGATGTCATTTCTTGTATATGTACAAACAATTTTAAATAACTGTGATGAGTTGGCTATGTGACAGATAGTATAAACAGTTCTAGATAATTGCGGTGTTTTGGCTATGTGACAGATTGTATAAACAGTTCTAGATAATTGCGGTGTTTTGGCTATGTGACAGATTGTATAAACAGTTCTAGATAATTGTGGTGTTTTGGCTATGTGACACATTGTATAAACGGTTCTAGATAATTGCGGTGTTTTGGCTATATGACAGATTGTATAAACAGTTCTAGATAATTGCGGTGTTTTTGGCTATGTGACAGATTGTATAAACAGTTCTAGATAATTGCGGTGTTTTTGGCTATATGAGAGATTGTATAAACAGTTCTAGATAATTGCGGTGTTTTTGGCTATGTGACAGATTGTATAAACAGTTCTAGATAATTGCGGTGTTTTTGGCTATATGAGAGATTGTATAAACAGTTCTAGATAATTGCGGTGTTTTTGGCTATGTGACAGATTGTATAAACAGTTCTAGATAATTGCGGTGTTTTGGCTATGTGACAGATTGTATAAACAGTTCTAGATAATTCCGATGGTTTGGCTATGTGACAGATTGTATAAACAGTTCTAGATAGTTGCGATGTTTTTAATATGTGACAGATTGTAAACACAGTTACGCATCCATAATTTCTTGGCGGTATGACAAGTTCAATCACAGATTCCAGAAACAGCTCAGTTTGATAAAATAACAGCTCGCGTTTTGATACTGTTTGCGTGTTATCTCAAATAAGACCATTACCAAAACTGCATTTCAGCAATCCGAATTGATGAAAGTGATGTCAGGGGCTACACGTATCAATCCCTTGTCGATGGTTTTGAGTGGAAGTATGGGTACAGCCGCAAATTTGGCCTGGTTCTGGTGAACTTTCTTGACCCCACGAGATCTCGACACTTGCGAGACTCCGCTGCTGCCTATGCCAAGGTTATCACCAACAATGGAATTTTGAGGAACGCCTGAAATGTTGTTATCAGGATTATATATCAGTATTTCACGATTATCTTATGTATGCAGTAGAATACATCTATCAGTATTTCATTATTATCTGCTGTCAGCAGTAGTATATATATATATATATATATATATATATATATATATATATATATATATATATATATATATATATATATATATATATATATATATATATATATATATATATATATATATATATATATATATATATATATCTGAATAACGAAGACACAAACAATAGATTGCACGATTTGTTGCCTGGCATATTTCGCTGCATCTCGTCAGGTACATACTGCAGAAATCACACAACTTACGTGAATTAACTAGATAAATCCTTCAAACTGAAATATACACATGTTCATACAGTAATGTCGATGGTCTAACACGGTAATTTTAAACTGACTAACATGTCTTTCTGCTTGCACAAGGGCGGCTTACGAAGGTTGATTATTATAGCTTCAGCAAACTTTAACAAACGACTACTTTGTGTGTTGAACAACAGCGGAAGGCACTGTCTCTTTCAACCACGTGACCGCTCTCGAGCACATGTCTCGCGACTGATGAAGCTGGACTGTTCCGGTGTGTCGACCTGCCTAGGCTACCATCTTCTGTGTGTAGTATCTTGTCCACCCAATTCGGAATGTGTTCCGAAACCCTGCAATGTAACTGTCGCTCAGTTCTGCCTATGTAGATGGCCTCGCATCTGCATGTAAATTGGTAAATACAATTTGATTTGGCGTACAAAGCTACAGGTTCTTTTACTGCTGGGATGGGGATAGTTGTATTTCTGTACCTGATGCCTAGAGTTGCAGCACAGAATGTTCGCCCGACTGCTGTGGTGAGCCGGTCCCGCAGACGTTGCATTATGTCATCTCCTCGGAAGGTTAGCTGGATGAATACCTTGAGTTTAGGGACTGTAGTTACTTCTGGTTTCGGTTTGGGCTGTTGGCAGTGGCGCTTTATAAATCCTGTGGAGTACCCATTCAGGTTTAAGGCATTCTTCAGAGTTTCAAATTCCTCTGTCAGTGTGTCCTGGGTGCATATCTTCCTAGCACGGTCAAATAGGGTCCGTACTAAGCCCCGTTTGTACTGGACAGGTGCGAAGCTCTGAAAATTTAAAGTCCAGCTTCATCGCTCGTGAGACATGTGCTCGAGAGCGGTCACGTGGTTGAAAGAGACAGTGCCTTCCGCGTGTTGTTCAACACACAAAGTAGTCGTTTGTTAAAGTTTGCTGAAGCTATAATATTCAACCTTCGTAAGCCGTTCTTGTGCAAGCAGAAAGACATGTTAGTCAGTTTAAAATTACCGTGGTAGACAATCGACATTACTGTGCGAACATGTGTATATTTAAGTTTGAAGGATTTATCTAGTTAATTCACGTAAGTTGTGTGATTTCTGTAGTATGTACCTGACGAGATGCAGCGAAATATGCCAGGCAATAAATCGTGCAATCTATTGTTTGTGTCTTCGTTATTCAAATTCATCACGGGAAAACATTGTTTTGAATATATATATATATATATATATATATATATATATATATATATATATATATATATATATATATATATATATATATGTCAACACCAGCATCTTTCAGCTGTATGTTGATTCCTAGGCTAGATTACGCTCATCAGTACGCCACGACTTTCTGAGCGACCGGCTCCATACTCTCATAAGTCACTAGCGTGACTCGAACCACTTCTAATTCTCGTCCGCTCACGTCGACCACGAGAGTATTCGGGATTAGCGGAGAAAGCTGCTAACCCCGTAACCCCTCGGCCAGGCAGCCGGCATATATATATATATATATTTTTTTTTTTTCTGCTATAAGTTGTAGTATGCATCAGTGTTCTGTGATTTTCAACTGCAGCTGAAATTATATATCAGCAAGCCATGATTTGCTACCACAATCATAATTATGTATCATTTGTTTGTTTGTTTTTTTGTTTGTTTGTTTCAATTATTATTATTAAGGGTATTAAATTTTAAGACGCATCTTTGGACCCATTAGGGATACACAAAGTGGAGAGTGGAAAAGAAGAAGTAACAAAGACATTTATGATCTGTTTAAGTCCCCGTTAATCACTGGTATCATGAAGGCTAATAGACTGCAATGGCTGGGGCATATAGAAAGAATGGAAGATAATAGGGAAACAAAACTCGCTTACACTCAGGAAATAAATGACCGTAGACCCCGAGGTAGACCAAGAAGGCGGTGGAGAGATAATACATATACAGACCTACAAGCACTTGGAATCAACGACTGGCAATAGAAGGTCCACCAGAGAGACGAATGGAGACGGATTGTATCTGCAGCAAAGAACCTCAATGGCTCGGAACGCTGAAGAAGAAGAAGAAGAAGAAAGATTTTAAGGCGAGATGACCGACTTCATTGCGCTAGGTTTACCCCACATGCCACAGTCTTCTTCCGCAGCATTTAAAATGTGATGGCTCTTTCATATCCAGGACTCAAAGCAGGAAACTTCTGCTGGACATTTCTGCTGCCATCAATATTAGTTATCAGCATTTCATGATATTCTGCTACAATTAGAATTATATATGGACATTTCATGATTTTGTAATAAATTGAGAACCACGTATAAACATTTCATGAATTTTAATATAGTCAGAATTATATATCAGTGCATGTATTTCTGCTGTAATCCACTTTACATCCACAAGTAATGATGTGTGATTTAGTCTAGCACTAAGGTGTAATAAATAGTATGTTATTTCAGTCGACACTAAGATACCCAGTACTGTCTTTATATTCTTGATATTTGATACTTCATAGTAATAAATCTTAGTCTTTATGCTCTTGATATTTGATATTTCATAGTAATACATGTTAGTCTTTATCTTCTTGATATTTGATACTTCATGGTAATAAATCTTAGTCTTTATGTTCTTGATATTTGCTACTTCATAGTAATACATGTTCGTGATTCTTGTTTCAAGAATGGACATCAAAACATTCTAGACCAGTGGTTCTCAACCAGTGGGGAATTTTAGGGTTTCGGGGGAGGGGAGAGGGGGATTAAGATTATTTCAAGATCGCGTTAATACAAGAATCGATTACTTGATATTGTTGTTCCCTTCATGCTGTACGTCTCACCCTTCTAAAAATTCATTTTATAAAGTAAGTAGACCCACAAATCACATTTTAAGAGAACGTCTAGACTTGTTTTAGCATGTGCTATAAAATTTAGCTTCCATTATTACGTATACTGTGTAGGGGTGGGGGGGGGGACATTTTTAGGTAGGAAATACGAAAGGGGGGAATGACGTTCTGAAAATATGGTGAAGGGGGGAGCACGGGCCAAAAAAAGTTGAGAACCACTGTTCTAGACAAACTGATATCCTTCAGCAAATACGATCCTCCTGGTCGGAACCACACTTAAATCAAAACGCAGCAATATTTAAATAGGCTGTTTAATCTGTTTCTGTGACTTCTATTCAATCAATCAATAAGGTGCCGTCTGCACAATGAAGGTTGGCTGCAATGAATCTTTAACCCTGTTACTGTTTGTCTCTCGCCTTGATTGTAAATTATATTAGATTGTTGTTCGTCCATCTCTTGGTGTTATTATCCCACTTGTATCGTTGTCTACCTCTTGCTCACTTGCCTTCAACCTTGCCCTCCAGTTTGGTTTTTATAAGAGTCTTATGTCTTTTAACACGGAACATATGCTTTTGTATGGATGTGAAGAGTGGACAATGAGCAGACAAGCTGAAAAACAGCTGATGGCTGTGGAAATGTGGTTTCTAGGAAAAGGCAAAGAGTGCCTTGGACAGACAAAAACACCAATGACCAAGCCCTACAAGAAACAAATCAAAACCGTAAACTGATTAGAGAAATTAGACGTAGACAGTCACAACAGTTTGGTCACATTATGAGAAGAAATAAATTGGAGAACTTGGTGACAACTGGCAAGATCGAGGGGAAAAGAACTAGGCGAGGGCAGAGAAGTAAATACCTGGATGACTTGACCAAATTGTATGGTCAAAACAAGTACACTGAGCTGATCCACGACTCTGGTGAACGAGAGAGATGGCAAAACATGACCGCCCACGCTAGCCGGCATGGCACATGATGATGATCATTAGGTATTTTAACGTGACCTAGATATTTCACTTGTATCTTTTTTTTTTCCATTCATCAACTCTCTTTTTATTCCAAGATTTTATAGAACACCTGTATTTGATTGTTTCTGTTTCCATGAAATACGACATATTCGTCTGTATATCCACATCTCCAGGGCCTCTATTCGATCTTTTAATTGCGTGTTCAATGCCCAGGCTTCCGATTCATATAGTAGTATTGAATAAACGTAACATTTGACAATTCGCATTTTTAATGTGTTGTTAATCTTTCTAGATGTTAATACTGATTTCATGTGTTGTTAATCTTTCTATACGTTAATACTGATTTCTGTGGAAAACATTTCAGGCCATTTCGATTTTTGTTTTTCTGACTTCAGTTGGCTCCTGCTCTGTGGCGAAGGAGTCAAGGGCGCAATTCATAATCCCGCATACCACGTTCGTAACACAGCTGCGGGCGATTTGGTAGCAGACCGCTTTGCGGGTCTCCATACAACTGCATGAGTGCTGGTCGTTCAGACAACAATGGCAAACTACTGAACGTAAACTTGCCAAGAAATCACGAACAGCCAAAACATGCTGGGGTTGACTTCGATCCTCTGTAAAGTATGTGCAACTAACTAACTTAATTAGGCAACCGTTTATAGATAACATCAAGATATGCCCCTATTGTATCTTCTGGTTGTCTTGAAGCAAGCATAAAGTCTGCTCGTTCGTTGACTCGCCCTGCGGCAAAAGCCAGGCAGTATATTCATGTTGTCGCTGTGAGGGACAGTGTCTATACAAGCTGAGCTGAGTGAAGATTAGATGAGCCTTCTTCTTCGTCTCCTTCTCCTTCTTCTTCATTTCCTCCCCCTTCTTCGTCGTTTTCTTCTCCTTCATATCCTTCTCATCCTCCTTTTTCCGCCTCCTTCTCCTCCCTCTCTTCCTCCTCCTTCTCCTCTTTCTCCACCTCCTCCTTTTTTAATACTTCTTATTCTCCTCCTCCTCTCTTCTCTTCCTCCTCCCCCTTCTTTTTCTCCTCTTTCTACTTCTTCTTTTTCTTCTTCTTCTTCTTCTTCATCTTCACCTTCTCTTTCTTCTTCTTCTTCTTCTTCTTCTTCTTCTTCTTCTTCTTCTTCTTCTTCTTCTTCTTCTTCTTCTTCTTCTTCTTCTTCTTCTTCTTCTTCTTCTTCTTCTTCTTCTTCTTCTTCTTTCATTCGTGTGAAATTTAGTGTCTATATCTGCAATGGTGTCTCTTGTATAAACATCACTGGCTTTTTTATTTCAATCAGCAGTTTATAGAGTTTTTCTTCCACTGTTGTATCTCTATGCCAGAAGTTTATGGGGTGTGTGATCTGCATGCTATGAGAAGAAATAAATTGGAGAACTTGATGACAACTGGCAAGATCGGAGGGAACAGACCAGGGGGAAGATCGAGAAGTAAATACCCGTATGTCTTGGCCACGTGGTATGGTCGAGATAAGAACACTGAGCTGATCCACGACTCTGGTGATCGAGTGAAATGGTGAATCATTACAGCCAACGCTTATTGGCTTGGCACATGATGGATGGATGAATCTGCTGTCTGCAGCGCCAATCCACATGTGCACATGGCTGATTCACCAATCTTGAATTTTGTGTACATGTGGTTGTGTAACTAATTGTGTCCTGTTCTGAGACACAGGATAATGATTTTTTATCGTCTTTCCATTAAATGGAAATCGTCGTGTGCTGGTGTTGGTGGCTTTATGAATAATTTGACGATTTTTTACGTTTGGTGATATGTAACAAGTACACCAGGTTGTTCTTCTGTTGCTCCTTCCTTAGCTAGTCGATTAGTTCTCTCGTTTCTTGGCTCTCCACAGTGAGATGGTATCCACTAACTGGTGACCTTACGATTGCTCTCTAGTTCACAACAAGCAGGTCTATGAACTCATAAGGAAAAGACAGATAATCAGAATTCGTCTTATAGTTCATTTGCCACGTGGAATCGGTGATCATGTCTGTTAACATCAACTACTGCGTCTGATACCGACGTTCCTACTTGATACGAAGCCAAACTGTCCAACATCTTTTCTCTTGGTCTTCCCCTGTCTCGCTTTCCCTGCAACTTTCCCTTTTTCATCACATGCCCAAAGAATGTCGACTATCCTCTTCTGATGTGAGTAATCATTTCTCTTAGTGCGTTTACTTCTTTCAGGATATCTTCATTACTTTTACTATCCGTTGCATGTATACCCACATAATTCAAGCACGAACGCTGCACGACATGAGTATATAGTTCAATGTAAAGCAAACAAAATCACAGCATTATTGAATAGATGAATCAGCTTGTTTTATTTGTCATTGAAAAGGTGACACAGTTAAGCATATATTGAACATTCTAGAATGAATTGTATAGTATCATTTTTGGCATCATTCATCAACGATCGAAAGAAGAAGGCATCACTCATCAAATCCTAAATGGTTCAGTAGTTCCAATTTAGATATTTCTGGGATGAGAGGTTGACACACAGAGTCATCACACCAACAAGAGCTGTAGTCGCGTCAACAGAGCTGCATTCACGTCAACAATGGCTGCACTCACGTCAACAAAAGCTGCAGTCACGCCACAACCGCCGCAGTGGCTCTACTGTCCAGGCTTCGACTACGTTGATGAAAATAAAAGGTACCCTGGCTGGTCTCCAGAGTACCTTCAGGAGTAACATTGGGGTTGAGCAGGGGAGGCGGGTTACTATGTCTAAATGTCTCTAAAAAGAGGAAAGACAAATCCACAACTGCATGCGGCACAGACTGATAAAATGATGAATCCAGTTCGGTACTAGCAGGAAGAATCACGGCAGAGGACGGGGGCAGAGGCTTGTAACTGACCACTGAAACTAATTACCAAATTCTTCGATATCTGAGTGAGACAGCGCACATACGAGCATGACCCGATGGCTGTGACATCGGGCACATGGATCTGTCCGCATGTTTAACATTATTAACAGATTCAGTGTCGAAGGATAATAAATCGTCAAATATTACTTCCCATTTGGACAGAAAGATGAAAAAAAAAACCACAACAACAGAAATGAGATTCCTGAGAAGAATACTCAATGTATCAAGAAGAGATAAGATCAGAAATGAAGAAATCAGGACTAAAGTGGGGGATATAGCTGCACTAGATTTTATTAGAAGGCAGCAAGTCAAATGGTTTGGCCATGCAAGTAGGTTAACAACTAACAGTATAGCACAACAAGCAATGGTGTACAGACCAGAGGGAAGCAGTGGTAAATTGTCGGCCACGTAAACGATGGATGCAGGGAATAATAGATTCCATGGGAATATCGATACATGAAGCCCATAAGCGGGCACACTCCCGCTGTTTATACTTCACCTCGACACCGCAAGGTACAAAAGGAACATGATCAGATGAGATGATGATATATCACCATACTAGGGGCACCGTGTTATTTGTTTTCTTTCTATCTCACCTATCTTCCTCCACTGTAAGCTCAGTGAATGGAAATTTACATTTGAATATGTAGCATGTTTGGTCCAAACCTTCGTTTTGTTTGGCACTGGGAAAGTTAAGCACTTATAATACAACAAAAGTAAAAAGATTAAAGAAAACATTTCTAGAACCCGCATCTGTCTCGCTTCAGTAAACACATGTGAGTCATGGACCAGTTTGAAATCGTAAAGAAAACAATTTGAGATTTTTAACTAAAATGTTACAGGAACATTCTTACAATAGTATGGACCGAGAAGAAGAGAGTTACTTATACTCTAACAAGATCTGGACGTGGAAGAGAACTGGCGCATCAACAGCGTCATATCTCCGACACTGAAATACAATGTATATATTAATAATGCCAAACTAAATGTAATTGTACAAAACAAAAATTGTTGGCGGAGAATGGGAAGTAGGGGTGTGTCACAGTTATGACTTTAAAGTTGTTGAAATGGTAGCTGTATTATTTATCAAATTAAAGGAGATTCATATAGAAAACTACTGTATATAAGCCCATGGCAAATGCGGGAAGTCACCTGAGACGATTGATCATCCTATGGCACTTAATTGGTTAAATAAGCGTCACTGTGGTTAAGAAAGAATGGTCGTGGGAGGCGAGGTGGCTGGGGGAAGAGGCTGGGGTGGACCACCACGGCTAGGGACACAGAACAAGGGCGACAGTTTGGGCATGGACATGCATGGGGCAGAGGAACTAGCAACGGATCGAGCATCTTTTCGCCGGCTCATGGTGAGAGTGACGTTCTGCAATCGACCTTCTACACGATGATGATGATGATAGTGATGGTAGTGATGTGATGGTGATGGTAGTGATGGTGATGGTAGTGATGGTGATGATTATGAAGATGATGATGATGATGATGATGATATGGTGGTGGTGGTAGTGATGATGATGATGACGATGGTGGTGATGATGGTGGTGGTGGTGGTGATGATGGTGGTGGATATGATGATGAATATGATGATGATAATAATGATGATGATGATGATGATGATGATGATGATGATGATGATGATGATGATGATGATGATGATGATGATGATGATGACTCTTTCGTTCGCTTGAAATATGTCTCTAACTGCAATTTTGTCTCTTGTATGAATCTAACAGTCTTTTTAGTTCACTCGGCGGTCCATAGAGTTTATCTTGCACTGTTGTCTCTCTAGGCCAGAAGGTTCGCCTGGAAATGTAGTTTGGGCAGTCCTGGAGTATGTGTTCTGCTGTCTGCGACGCCAAACTACATGTGCACATGACTGAGTCACAAATCTTGAATTTTGTATACATGTGGTTGCGTAATCTATTGTGTCCTGTTCTGATGCGCATCTATCCATAACGTGGTAGTCGTCTTGATCAGGTTTTGGTGGCCTTCTGACTGATTTGATCTTTTTTTTTCTTTTGGTGGTATGTAATGGGCACATCAGCTGGCTTCCTGGCCTAGAGGCTAGCGACTTTTCTCCGTAATCTCGTATACTCTAGTAAGAAACGTGACGATGGTAAGAATCAGCAGTGGTTCGAATCGCGTCGGTAACTTAAGGGGTATGTGAGCCGGCCGCTCAGAAATCAATGGCAAACTACTGAGCGTAATCTTGCCAAGAAATCAACAATCAGCTGAAAGATGCTGATGTTGACAGCGATGTAGAGAATATGCAAAACAATGGGCACATCAAGTTGTTCTTTGGCTCCTTCCTTAGCCAATTGATCAGCTCTGTCGTTTCCGGGTACTCCACAGTGGGATGGTATCCACTGTATAGTGACCTTATGCTGACTGCTAAGTTCAGAAAGTAGTGTCCTTAGAACTGACAATTTCCCAGACAGGAGCGCCGCGAGTACTGATTTTGCATCTGTCAATAGCACCACAGGTTTTGTACCATTGCTGGTATTTAGTAATTTCTCTGTTGCTATCTTGATTGCCTCAATTTCAGCATCATAGTTATGGCAGTACTTTCCTGTTGGAATTCTGGCTGTGTCCCTAGTATTATTTGGGTATTCTATGTACACTCCCGCTCCTCCATTTCGAACAGCATTTTGTGCTGACCCATCTGTGTAGACTCGGATCCAGAGATCGTGTGGGTATTCGTCATCAAGGAAGCTGAGAGTGGCTGTTTTGCGCTGTACACTGTTCTGTTCTTCCTTGTCAAATATTCCTCTCACTTTTGTCTGGATTTGTAGTGATAGTCTATGTTCATATTTCCACGGGGTTCACTCTTGAATAGTTGTCTGGGGAATACCAACTGTGGGCAGTTCGGTGGTTTCTCTGCACAGTCGTTTGGCCTGGTGGATGAATCTATTTCTTTTTAACCGCCCCATAGCTAAGTTTTCAAATCTGTGATGATGAATGATGATGATGATGATGATGATGATGATTAACTGATTCAGAATATGAATAAAAATAGTGCAACTGCAATAAAGATGTGGAAATGTATACAGTATAAAATAACAACAAAGTAATGCAGCTTTACAGAACAGTTTCGTAATTCTGTTCTGTAAAGCTGCATTACTATGTGTTATTTTATATTGTTTGCACGTGGAAAAAAAAAATGACGATATATCGCGATACTAGGGTCATAGTAATATTTGTTTTATTTCGTGGCATTTTCCGCAATTTCAATCCTCAGTGAACGGGAATTTACATTATAGGTAATACTCGTACTTGTTCATCTGATTGTGTACCATGTTTGGTTCAAACATACTTTCGTTTGGCAGCTGAATCAGTTGGTGTATGCTGCATTGTTTGGTTTCGAATGAATTAAATGCTAATTCATGAAAACTAATGACACGTGAAGTGGTAACTGAAATTGATTTACTGGGTTCTATCGAAGGGAAGCCACCAGTAAATCATACATGTACTGTACAAGAAGAAGCGTTAAAATGGCCTCATCTTAAATCTTAATCAGGTATAAGGCCATACGCCTGCGTCCGTTCAGCAGGCGAGTTTATTGTTGGCACAGAGTCTGTCCAGCATGACTCGCAGGTCACTGCGAACAGTGTCCAGGTTCAGATCCAGCACTCGGTAGAGTCCATTCAGCCGGCCCTCGATACTGAACACAGATTTACGCATCTCCTGTAAATGAAGATAAGTCATTCATTGGTGGATGGGTCATTAGAAGGGCTAGTTGCCGATTAGAAAATACAGTAGTCTTTTCCGTCGTCTTTTTTGTCATCATAGTTGTTTTCATCTACGTCTCCGCCATCGTCTTCATCTTCATCGTCATCGTCGTAGTCTTCTTCGTAGTCAGGGTCCTTTCACTTTTGCCGTCAAGCGTCGTGGGGGAGAAATAGTTGATGTTTCAGAGGCCGATGGGTGGCAGTGTCCTACTTGGTGACTGTACAATGCCACTGACGTTGTCAATTCATTTTCTTCTCGGGCCTCCTCTTGCTCTTGTAGCAGATGTTCTTTGATGTAGCGCCAGTGCTGGTAGTTGATGGTCTTGCATTCTAACCAGATGGCCGAACCATTTGATCTTCTGTCTTTCAATATATGTCATAAGCAATAATTACATGAATGTCTTGAGCAGTAATTACCTAAACGACATGTGCAATAATTGCCTGAATGTCATCAGCAAGAATGTCATGAATAATTACCTGGATGTCAACAGCAATAATTACCTGAATGTCATAAGTAATTACGTGAATGTCATCAGCAATAATTTTCCGAATGCCATGAGCAATAATTACTTGAATGCTATCAGCAGTAATTACCTGAATGTCATCAACAGCAATTACCCGAATGTCATCAACAGTAATTACCTGAATGTCATGAGCAATAATTATCTGAATATCATGAGCAATAATTACCTGAATGTAATGAGCAATAATTACCTGAATGTCATGAGCAATAATTACTTGAATGTCATGAGCAATAATTACATGAATGTCATGAGCAATAATTACCTGAATGTCATGAGCAATAATTACCTGAATGTCATGAGCAATAATTACCTGAATGTCACGAGCAATAATTACTTGAATGTCATGAGCAATAATTACTTGAATGTCACGAGCAATAATTACCTGAATGTCATGAGCAATAATTACTTGAATGTCATGAGCAATAATTACCTGAATGTCATGAGCAATAATTACCTGAATGTTATGAGCAATAATTACCTGAATGTCACGAGCAATAATTACCTGAATGTCACGAGCAATAATTACTTGAATGTCATGAGCAGCAATTACCCGAATGTCATCAACAGTAATTACCTGAATGTCATGAGCAATAATTATCTGAATATAATGAGCAATAATTACCTGAATGTAATGAGCAATAATTACCTGAATGTCATGAGCAATAATTACTTGAATGTCATGAGCAATAATTACTTGAATGTCATGAGCAATAATTACTTGAATGTCATGAGCAATAATTACCTGAATGTCATGAGCAATAATTACCTGAATGTCACGAGCAATAATTACTTGAATGTCATGAGCAATAATTACTTGAATGTCACGAGCAATAATTACCTGAATGTCATGAGCAATAATTACTTGAATGTCATGAGCAATAATTACCTGAATGTCATGAGCAATAATTACCTGAATGTCATGAGCAATAATTACCTGAATGTCACGAGCAATACTTACCTGAATGTCATGATCAATAATTACCTGAATGTCATGTGCAATAATTACCATGAATGTCGTGAGCAATAATTATCTGAATGTCATGAGCAATAATTACCTGAATGTCATGTGCAATAATTACCTGAATGTCATGAGCAATAATTACCTGCATGTCATGAGCAATAATTACCTGAATGTCATCAACAGTAATTACCTGAATGTCATGAGCAATAATTATCTGAATGTCACGAGCAATAATTACCTGAATGCCATGAGCAGTAATTACCTGAATGTCATGAGCAATAATTACCTGAATGTCACGAGCAATAATTACCTGAATGTCATGAGCAGTAATTATCTGAATGTCATGAGCAATCATGAGCAATAATTACCTTAATGCCATAAGCAATAATTACCTGAATGTCACGAGCAATAATTACCTGAATGTCATGAGCAATATTTACCTGAATGTCATGAGCAATAATTACCTGAATGTTACGAGCAGTAATTACCTGAATGTCACGAGCAGTAATTACCTGAATGTCATGAGCCTTGTACGAGTCTGCTGCTCGAAGCTCGTTGGTTATTTGATCGTGGCGCCCAAACTGGATCGTTACAGCTTGCAAATCGTTCTTGAACTCTGTCAGTTTGTCCTGGAGAGTAAGCACTTCAATATGTAATCGCAGTGTTTGATAGACACATGGTCTGAGTTAATGGCAAAGATTAGAATATTGCATTGCATTGGCACCTTTCCGTCTTGACAGACGATAGTTTGGTACACTGTGCTTCAAAAAGGCTTAATAACTACGACTCATGGCGGTGGCGGGTGTGGCTGATAAGGTCAATTCGTGCTGCAAATGTTTGTCCGACAGTGGATGCATGTGAAAACATGGTCATTTCCACCATCATGCACCATCTTACGTCTCTCTATTTTACTATTTTAGAATATAGTAATGTATTTAAATGCTTTACAATGCAAGAGGATCAACTTTCTTTGAACCGGGTTTTACCCCATATGGCTCGGTCTCTTTCCGCAGGACGGCCTGCCGAAAGCTTCGCACAAAGCACGAACTCCGTAGCCCCAGCGACGACCCCTCCCGGAATCTCCGAGAAAATTGCACTCGTGAACCGAATGAGTTTGAAGTCGAAACCCACAACCTTCGGAATGTAAATCAGGTGACTAAACCACTTCCCTCGTTCTGTTAGCCCACTTCTACCTTCTTCTACCTTGGGGTATTGATGTGCCGTTTTATTTCCTCTACTACGAGGGCGGGGGGGGGGGGGAGAGAGAGCGAGAGAGAGAGAGCGAGAGAGAGAGAGAGAGAGAGAGAGAGAGAGAGAGAGAGAGAGAGAGAGAGAGAGAGAGAGAGAGAGAGAGAATTCAAAAGAGAAGCTTAAATCTTGTTTTTATATTTTTGGGGTGAATATATTCTGAAAAAGTGAAAAACAAATGTATTGTTTTTCTTTATAGTCACCGCTGCATTCAATGCAAGTCCTCCAGCGCAGATAAAGTGCTTCGATTCCTGTAGAAAAAAACTCTCTTGGTCTCGTGTGTAACCACTCATGCATCACCTGCTGTACTTGTTCGAAAAAGTCACGCCGTTTTGAAACTTCCTACTCCACTCATACACTTGTTGGACTGACAGCCACACATCACCAAAGGGGACCTTCATTTGCCGATGAATTTCTACAGGTTTCACACTTTCACTTTCACAGATTACAGAACGCTGCTTCCTCTTTGTCAAAAGTGGAGCGGTCATCTTTAAACTGTCCTTATGACGTCATCGTGTTCGTCAGTATCGTGATATCACGTACTTAACACTCTTGGCATACTTAACAACAATATTGACAGGTTACAAACCAATGGCGTGGTTATTGTAATTTCTACCACATTTTAAATGTTTTCATTGGAAGCACCCTGGTACATAAGGGTGTCAAGGTACCGTATATGCTTGTTATACTTATCCTCTTCCGCCACGGGATATTGAGATACCGTACAATCTCGTTCCGTGTTTACCTGTTACTTGGGAATTACGCCGGCGTTGCGGCTAAGGGGTTACGAACGCAATTCGTAATCCCGTATCCCGTAACACAGCTGCGGGATTTTGGGGAGCAGACCGTCTTAGCAATGGTTTTCATACATTGGCGTGAGTGTTGCCGTTCAGAAAACAGTGGCAAACTACATAACGCAAACTTGCCAAGAAATCACAAATAGCCAAACGGTCCTGGGGTTGACTACGACGTTCTGTAATGCACATGCAACCAACTGGGGGAGGGAGGGGGTGCTGCCAGGACGACCCAGCCTCAGATGCCGTGACGTGGCGTTTTTCTCACTGACTGGAGCTCCCAGGTCGATGCAGTCTAAATGGGTATAGTGCGTTCACAAATGCTTGCTCTCATTTACGTTCATTTTTTTTTTTAAGTATCTGTTGCATCGTTATGAAATTTTTCCTGCTGTCTTATATTTACTCCCACCCAAGGAATATGTCTTTGATATGTCTAATGGCAGCTGAAATCATGGAATGCGGCGAAATGTCTTTGATGTTTTAGCAAAAATGTTTTGAATTAATGCTAACAAACTTGGCTTATAGTAATTATTGTCGTCACCTCTGAACACTCCCGTTCCACTATGTGGCGTGTTTCTCATAAGGAAATTTCCGTGTACTACAGAGAATATTCATCATTGAACACAGATTATTCCGTGTGAAGATGTAATGCATTTCATGATATGTACCCGTAAATTATATACCGCATATAAACAAATATTGAGATCTGCTGTACAGTCTGAAGGAAAAACATTTTTTTGTTTGTTTTTTGTTGGGTGTACATAATAATGTTATATGCTAAATCTCATCATTATCCCTCAGTTGGTTACTGAGTTATGGATTTTTATGCAATGCAAACATTTGTGAACGCACTATATCAGGAAATTCCCCTGGATCATCGGCCCAACCAATATTTACAGGGTGAAAAAATTGGGCCTCTTTCAACAGGCTTCTGCAGCGTCGGTTATAATTTAGATCCGTTTTTGTTGTTAGTTTTGATATTCTTTCCTTCTTTTGTTCTCTTTCGAGTTAGTCTTAAACAGGAGTGGTTATATTTTCTCCTCTATGCTCTTCAGGTTCCCAAGTCCCACCCACATCTGATGTCCTTACGATCCGCTGTAGTTTCTCCCATCAGGCTCCTTCTCCCCAAGAAGAGAAAAACCACCCACATACAAGCTGCTCGAACTAGTCACTTCTCACCCCCCCCCCCCTCCCCCCCCCCCCCCATCTCCGAGAAGAGACAAACCACCCACATACAAGCTGCTCGAACTAGTCACTTCTCACCCCCCCCTCCCCCCCCCCCCCCCCCATCTCCGAGAAGAGACAAACCACCCACATACAAGCTGCTCGAACCAGTCACTTCTCACCCACCCCCTCCCTCACGAGGACGCATTAAAAAAGCTATCAGAAGCAGTGGCAAAATTTATGTTAACAAGTCTGGTTATATTTTCATGAACAGCTAGTTGTTTCTCCTCCCCCCCCCTCCCTCCTTTCCTCTCCTTTTCTCCCATTAATATATAAAACATATGCAAAGTCATGGATCTCCATACTGAACCTGGCAGGTTCTTCGAAGGACCTTTCCTCATCAGGACCAATTCAACGCAATAAAGAAACTGCAAGTCAGCGAGACCCATAAGGCCCAACCGAACCCGAAGAGCAGAGAGAAGAAAACATAACCAGGCCTGTTTAGGACTAACTAAACAGAGAGCACAAAAAGGAAAGAATATCAAAACTCACACACAAACGGGCCTCAATTATAATTGAAACTGCAGAAATAAGTTGAACGAGGCCTAATTGTATTTTTCTCCCTTAAATATTGAGCTGAGCTGATCAAATAGACTGACCTTGAAGGCCTCAAGCCTGGAGTTGACTCTCCCGTAAGAATCCAAGGCGGTGTGTATCCCCAATTCAGCCTTGCTGGTGTATATTTCCAGCTCTGTGATCTTCTGGGTGTGCATGGAGGTTCGAATCTGCAGGTTTCTCTGTCGACGGTCTAGCTCCGTAACCTGCCAGATATTGCCAGAGCAATTTATGTGCATTTGTTCAGGTAAACAGGTAAAGCTACTCAGTGATGTATGCGTAACATAAATATTTAAACACAAAAGCCACAAACGATGTTTGCACAATTTACTGCCTGGCTTACATCGCTGCATCTCGTCAGGTGCATATTGCAGTTATATATTATATTATGTAAGCCTTTGTGTGCTGTTGGTTTGTCAGGACTGCTGTCTGTTCCACTTTTCACATGGGAAAGTTAGGAGCATTTCGTGGAAAATTCATTGGCACCGGAACGGAGTATTAAGAGGTGACCTTTTGCTGTGAAACTGGAACCACGACTAACTAGTAACTAAATATCATACAAAGTGAATACATGAATAATACATTCGGTGAAACACTTAAATAACATATTCACAGATGTTCGTGTAGAATCGATAGTTCTGGGTCGCTTTACCAACTGCATCACAATATTATAAAACAATCAATCAATCTGGTGCCGTCTCCACAATGAAGGCTGGCTACAGTGGATCTTCAACACTGTCTGTCTCTCGTCCTGACTGTACAGTCTATCCTGTTCATCCATCTCTTGATGTTATCTTCCCACTTGTATCGTTGTCTACCTCTTGCTCGCTGTGGGTGGGGATGTGTGTTAGGGATGTGTGTATGGGTGGGGAGATTGTGTGTGGGTGGGGATGTGTGTATATGGGTAGGGGTGTGTGGTTAACGGATGTGTGGCTGGGGGATGGGTGGGTGGAGGAGGTGTGGTTGGGTAGAGGATGTGTGGGTGGGTGATTGTATACGGGTAAGGGTGTGTGGTTAAGGGATGTTTGGTTGGGGGATGGGTGGGTAGAGGATGTGTGGGTGGGTAGAGGATATGCGGGTGGGTGAGTATGTGTAGGTTAGGAGATGGTGGGGGATGTTTGTAGTGGTGGTCTCGGGATCTGTGAGTGGGCTGGGGGAGATGGGAGATTATGTGGGTGGGTGCGCAATTTGTGTGTGGGTAGGTGTGGGATGTGTGAGTTGGCGGGGAGATGTGTGTGTGCGTGGGCGATGTGTTGCTGAGGTATGTGTGTTTGGTTGGGTGTTTGGAGGTGTGTGGGTGGAGGAGGATATGTGGGTGGGTGATTGTTGGTGGGTAATGGGACGGGTAGAGGATATGTGAGTAGGTGGGGAGATGTGTGTAGGTGGGTGGATGTGAGTGGGGGGATGTGCGGGTTGGGGAATGTATGTGTGCTTGGGGTGTGGGTGGAGGGATTTGTGGTGGGTGGGAGGTGTGTGTGAGTGGGGAGATGTGTAGGTGTAGGGATGTGGGGGAATGTATGTGTGTCTGGGTTGTGTGTGTGGTTGGGTGGTGGAGTTGGAGTGAATGGGGGATGTGCAGGTTGGTGGTGGATGTGTCTCATACCATAGTAGTATGATTTGTTTATGTTTACAAAATTCATGTGACAATGTTTTTTCCTATGCACTGTTGATTAAAGAAAGATGAGTGATTGCAAGGGCCGAAAGTAAGACGGGCCTACGTGCCCAATTTGTTACCCTTTGAAAATAAAGTCCGTTCGTTCGTTCGTTCGTTCGTTCGTTCGCTCTCTTGCCTTCAATCTTACCCTCCAGTATGGTTTTTATAAAAGTCTTATGTCTGTTAACGTGGCCGAAATATTTCACCTGCCTCTTTTTTATTCCCTTCATCAACTTCCTCTTTATTTCCCAGTTTGTTAGAACCACTGTATTCGATTGTTTTTGTTTCCATGAAATACGTCTGTTCCTTCTGTGTATCCACATCTCCAGGGCCTCTATTCGACGTTCTAATTGCTTGTTCAATGCCCAGGCTTCCATGCCATACAGTAGCGTTGAATATATATGACATTTGACAATTATCATTTTAATGCGTTTTTAATCTCTCTAGATGTTAACACTTATTTCAAGATGTTGAAAACATGTTTGTCATAAAACAAAATAGTAGTACATACTGATGCCACTCAATATGGTGTTAAAGTTTATATTAAGGTTGTTACTGTTATCATCATATAAGTAGTTAAATATAGTTAATTTATAACACTGACTAATATATTCCTTGGTCGTTGTGCTACGTTATGTTTTGTTTTCTTCTTCTTCTTCCTCTTCCTCTTCTTCTTCTTCTTCTTCTTCTTCTTCTTCTTCTTCTTCTTCTTCTTCTTCTTCTTCTTCTTCTTTTTCTCCTCCTCCTCCCCCTTCTCTTCTTCTTCTTCTTCTTCTTCTTCTTCTTCTTCTTCTTCTTCTTCTTCTTCTTCTTCTTCTTCTTCTTCTTCTTCTTCTTCTTCTTCTTCTTCTTCATCATCGTCTTCTTATATCCTTCATCATCTTCATCATCATCAACTTCTTCTTCTATCCTTCATCATCATCATCATGATCCTCTTCTCCATCATCATTATCATCATCATCATCATATGCATCTTCTTCTTCTTCTTCTTCTCCATCTTCTTTTTGTTCTCTCTATGTTTGATTGTTGAATTGAAACCTGCCACTTTACCCGAAAAATGCCTGTAGTTTATTAGTAATTGTCTTAGTCGTTCTTCGTGTTTCAGATTCATACAACAGTACTGATGTGATGTTGTAAACAGTCTCGGTTTGATTCCGTATTTAATTTCATTTGACTTCCACAAGCTTCCAAGTTTTTATAACCCAAGGTTTACTAGCCATCTCTGTGGTTAAGAAGTTACAGGTGCAATTCGCTATCCCGTATACCTCGTTCGAATTTGTGGGAGATTTGGCAGCAGGCCGCCTTGCGCTGGTTTTCATGCAATGGTATGGGTACCGGTCATTCAGAAAGCAATAGCAAACTACTGAACGTAAACTTGTCAAGAAATCACAATCAGCAAACAAATGCGGGAGTTGACTGCGACGTCCTGTAAAGGATATGAAACTAACTAAAAAGTTTACTAATCATCAAGGTGTGATGACACAACGTGAACTAATGTTTCAAAGAAGCATCACCAACAAAGACAACACTAGAACAACTTCAACCTTATCATCCATCTTGACCACTTCCGACCGGACCCTGGTCAACTCTGAGTCACTCATGACGTTATAGTTTTCAAGGGCCATAACCTGTTTGTGAAACATAGCAGACGTTAAATGCATAACAGAAAGTGATGTAGGAAGTTAGCGGGTTTGATGCGAGGTTCAGTCTTTCAGTATTGACTTCAGACAAATGTTGACTTATTGTCTGGGATTTAATCTCAGGGCCGGCTCTGTGGCGATGAGGTACAGACGCAGTTCGTAATCTCGCATACCTGCGCTTGAAACACAGCTGCGGTCGATTTGGCAACAGACCGCCTTGCGTTGGTTTTTAACGAGATGGTTTGGGTGCCGGTCGTTCAGAAAGCAATGGCAAACTACTGAACGTAAACTAGCCAAGAGATCAAAACATAAAAAATGCTGCTGTTGACTGCGACGTCCTGTAAAGGATATGCAACTAACTATTAATATCAGGGAGTCTCAGTGACGAAGTGGTTACGTCACCAGACTCGAGCAACGAAGGTCGTGGGTTCGATTCCGACCTACGTCGTGTGGTTCACGAGTGCAGTTTTCTCGGAGACTCCTGGGGGTCGTCGCTGGAGCTACGGAGTTCGTGCTTTGTGCGACGCTTTCGACAGGCCATCCTGCGGGAAAAAACCGAGCCATATGGGGTAAAATCTGGTGCACTGAAGTTGATCCGCTGGCCTGTTAAATCCCATTATTTTTAAGAGTTTCAGTGTTGACTTCAATCCACTGTTGACTGTTTTGTTTCAGAGTTGAGTCTTTCGAGTGCTGACTTCAGTCCAGTGTTGACTGTTTGTTTAAAAGTTGAGTCTTTCGAGTGCTGACTTCAGTCCAGTTTTGACTGATTGGCTAGAAGTTCAGACTTTCAGAGCTTACTGCAATCCGATGTTAACGGGGCTGACCATTCATTGGCACCTTTCCGTCTCGACAGACGATAGTTTGGTACATTGTGCTTTAAAAAGCTTAATAACTACGATCCATGGCGGTGGCCGAGTGTGGCTGGTAAGGCCAATTCTTGCTGCAAATGTTTGCCCACAGTAGGTGCATGTGAAAACATGGTCATTTCCACCATTTTGCACCATCTTACGTCTCTCACGCTCTGTGTGTGCTTTATCTGCAATCATTTTCTCCTTTGTCTTTATTCCGTTTCTGATAGTTGCCTTCCATGCAACACGTTCAGCGGCGACGTGCTCCCAATGTGCATTATCAATGCCTGTATCAATCATGTCCCGCTTACACACATCTTTGTATCGTAGTAGAGGCCGACCCTGAGATCTCCTACCCGTCTGTAATTCACCAAAAAAGATGTCCTTTGGTATTCTACCATCATCCATCCTCCTAACGTGTCCTATCCATCTAAGTCTACGAAGACTGAGCATGGAATACACCGTCACACAACCTGATCTTTCCAATACTTCAGTATTTGTGATTTTGTCTTGCCACTTAATACCAAGTATTCTTCGCAGACACCGCATATGAAAGCTGTTTAAACGTTTCTCTTGGCGTGAGTAAGTTGTCCAGGTTTCACTGCCATAAAGAAGAGTACTAAGGACACAGGCTTGGTAGACGAGGACTTTTGTTTTGGCAGTAAGCTTCCTGTTCTCCCAGACTCTTTTTGCTAACATGTTCATTGTTGTTGCTGCCTTGCCAATCCTGATGTTGATTTCCTGATTGAGGGATAATTTGCTATTTACCTCTGATCCAGATATGTAAAATGGTCTACTATCTCCAGTTCGGCGTCGTCAATAAAGATTGATGGTACACCATGTGCACCTTGTGACATAATCTGTGTCTTCTTTTTGTTAACTTGTTAAACCAAATTCAGAACAAGCATTGGAGAATGCAGATAGTAGATGTTGTAATTCTTCCTCAGAGTGGGTCGTAATCGCAGCATCATCCGCAAAAAGCAACTCTCTGATTAGTACCCTGCTAATTTTGGTCTTGGCCTTCAATCTCTGAGCATTACAGAGGCCACCATCTGAGAGTGAGTGATATATATATATATATATATATATATATATATATATATATATATATATATATATATATATATATATATATATATATATATATATATATATATATATATATATATATATATATATAAAGGCGATGTATGTATGGATATATGTGGGTCCGTTCTTTATGCGTTCGTGAATGGTCCATCCAATTAAGATGAAATTTTCTACACGTCTTCTTCTCATTCCAGTGCAACCAAATGTCATAGTTTTTTTTAGTGTACTATCAGCTATTATCTTACTAAAATTTAATTTTGTAATTACATGATTGAACATAAGAAAATATAAAACAAGGGACATAATTTTAGTAACATTGTTATATCTTAAGTTAAGTCCCCTGGCTATAGATAGATAGATAGATAGATAGATAGATAGATAGATAGATAGATAGATAGATAGATAGATAGATAGATAGATAGATAGATAGATAGATAGATAGATAGATAGATAGATAGATAGATAGATAGTTAGATAGATAGATAGATAGATAGATAGATAGATAGATAGATAGATAGATAGATAGATAGACAGATAGACAGATAGACAGATAGACAGATAGACAGATAGATAGATAGATAGATAGATAGATAGATAGATAGATAGATAGATAGATAGATAGATAGATAGATAGATAGATAGATAGATAGATAGATAGATAGTATCTGACAGATAGTTAGATAGATAGATAGATAGATAGATAGATAGATAGATAGATAGATAGATAGATAGATAGATAGATAGACAGACAGATAGATAGATAGATAGATAGATAGATAGATAGGTAGATAGATAGATAGATAGATAGATAGATAGATAGATAGATAGATAGATAGATAGATAGATAGATAGATAGATGGATAGATAGATAGATAGATAGATAGATAGAAAGATAGATAGAAATCAAATCAAATCAACTTTATTAGGGTCACAAATTGGGCGCGCAGACCCGTCTTACATTCGGCCCTTCCAATCACTCGTCTGTCGTTCATCAAGAGCATTATACATTTACATAGGAAGAAAAATAAACATTGTGAAATGAATGTTGTAAACATAAACAAGGCTAATTGCCATGTTATGAAGCCCATCTCCCACCTATCCATACATCACCCCACCCACACAACACCCCCACCTACCCACACACACGCGCACCAAGGGACACATACACACCCCCACCTACCGACACACACGCACACCAAGGGACACATACATACCCCACCAACCGACCCATCCCCCTCCCGCACATCCCCCACCCCCATACACTGCCCTCACCTGATCCCCCAACCAAAACACACTCGCCACCCACAAACATTCCCCCACCAACCCACACATCCCCCGCCCATCCACATCCTACCCCACACATCCTCTCCCCACCCACACCTCAAACCACCCTTCCCCCAGCCACATCTACATCGACAACATATTCCCCACCCACACACACAATCCCCCACCAACCCACACATCGCACATCCACTCACACATCCCCAAACCATACACACACATCCCCACCAACTGACATGTCCCTACCCCCCCCCCCCCCCACACACACACACACATTTCCCTAACCACCCATACATCCCCAATCCACTCACACACACACCACCACCCACACATACAACTTCCACCCACCCACACATGCCTTAACCTAATCCCCCACCACACAATCCCCCACCCGCATATCACATACACCCCCTACCACGCACTATTCCCAACCCACGCACCACACACACATATCCCTCACCAACACATCCCCACTTACACACCACACACATATTCTCCACCCAGATACCACACAATATTCCGACCCACACCCACACAGATACCCTTACCCATCCACCCCACATACCCCCACTCACACACCAGATAGATAGATAGATAGATAGATAGATAGATAGATAGATAGATAGATAGATAGATAGATAGATAGATAGATAGATAGATAGATAGATAGATAGATAGATAGATAGACAGATACATAGATAGATAGATACATAGATAGATAGATAGACAGACAGACAGACAGACAGACAGACAGATCCCCGCCAGGGCCTGGGCGAAGCCGGGCCGGGTCAGACAGACAGACAGACAAACAGACAGTCGGGAACGGGAACTTATATGACTACTTATATGAATTAAATTAGATGCTCCCCATCAGGGTATGGGCGAAGCCGGGCCGGGTCAGACAGACAGACAGACAGACAGACAGACAGATAGATAGTAGGGAACGGGAGCTTATATGACTACTTATATGACTTACATCAGATGCTCCCCACCAGGGACTGGGTGAAGCCGGGCCGGGTCAGACAGACAGACAGACATACAGACAGATAGACAGACATACAGACAGACAGATAGTCGGGAACGGGAACGGGATCTTATATGACTACTTATATGAATTAAATGAGATGCTCTCCACCAGGAGCTGGGCGAAGCCGGGCCGGGTCAGACAGACAGACAGACAGACAGACAGACAGACAGACAGACAGACAGACAGACAGACAGATAGATAGATAGATAGATAGATAGATAGATAGATAGATAGATAGATAGATAGATAGATAGATAGATAGATAGATAGATAGATAGATAGATAGATAGATAGATAGATAGATAGATAGATAGATAGATAGATAGATCCCCGCCAGGGCCTGGGTGAAGCCGGGCCGGGTCAGCTAGTATATATATATATATATATATATATATATATATATATATATATATATATATATATATATATATATATATATATATATATATATATATATATATATATCCTCAGCTTGCCAAGCCACCCTATGAAGAACAGATTTGATAACCTAGTTATGGGGCCGTTGAAAAGAAGTAGTTTTATCCTTCAGGCCAAACGACTCTGCAGAGAAATCACCGATCTGCCCACAGTTGGTATCCCCCTAACAACTATTCCAGAGCGAACTCCATGGAAAGATGAACATAGACTATCATTACAAATCCAGACAAAAGTGAGAGGAATATTTGACAAGGAAGAACAGAACAGTGTGCAGCGCAGAACAGCCACTCTCAGCTTCCTTGATAAAGAATACCCACATGACCTATGGATCCGAGTCTATGCAGATGGGTCAGCACATAATGCTGTTCAAAATGGAGGAGCGGGAGTGTACATAGAATACCCAAATAATACTAGGGGCACAGCCAGAGTACCGATAGGAAAGTACTGCCATAACTATGATGCTGAAATTGAGGCAATCAAGATAGCAAAAGAGAAATTACTAAATGCCAGCAATGGTACACAACCTGTGGTGCTATTGAAAGATGCAAAATCAGTACTCGGGGCGCTCTTGTCTGGGAAATTGCCAGTACTAAGGACACTACTTTCTGAACTTAGCAGTCAGCATAAGTCACCATAAAGTGGATACCATCCCACTGTGGAGTACCCGGAAACAACAGAGCTGATGAATTGGCTAAGGAAGGAGCCAAGGATGAACAGCCTGATGTGCCCTATACATACCACCAAAAGAAAAGAATGATCAAATCAGTCAGAAAGCCACCAAAACCTGCTCAAGATGACTACTACGTTATGGACTGACCAGAACAAGTCATTATTCTGCACCTCAGAACAGGACACAATACATTACGCAACCACATGTATACAAAATTCAAGAATGGTGAAACAGCCATGTGCACATGTGGATTGGCGTCGCAGACAGCAGAGCACATACTCCAAGACTGCCCAAAATATAACATATCTAGGCAAACCTTCTGGCCTAGAGAGACGACAGTGGAAGACCACTTGTGAACTAAAAAATACCGTTAAATTCATACAAAAGACAACATTGTAGTTATAGAAATATTTCAAGCGAACGAAAGAAGAAGAAGAAGAAGAAGAAGAAGAAGAAGAAGAAGAAGAAGAAGAAGAAGAAGAAGAAGAAGAAGAAGAAGAAGAAGAAGAAGAAGAAGAAGAAGAAGAAGAAGAAGAAGAAGAAGAAGAAGAAGAAATATATATAATACTGAAGTAATAAAATAAAACAATAAGTATTATAGGACAGCCGGTCTCCCTGGCCTAGTGTTTAAACGGCTTTCTCCGTAATACCGTTTATCCACGTAGGGTAACGCAGCGCGCGAGAATTGTTAGCAGTTCTCGGCTCGTTGGTGACTTGCGGGATATGTGAGCTGGCCTGCTTTTTTGTTTGGGGTGAATTAACAGAAAAGTACCTATTTTTGATACTTTATATTGGCAGATATGGAAGGAATTAACATTGGGGGATGATGCATCAATAACATTAGATATGCAGATGATACAGTCTTGATTGCAGACAATGAACAGGACCTGCAAAATTTAGTAGATGCGGTTGTTACACACAGTGAACAACTAGGGTTAGAATTAAATTGTAAAAAGACACAGATTATGGTCGTCACTAGGAAGAACGAAATACCACAATGTAATATACAAGTAAATGGGAATATTCTTCAACAAGTGAATAGGTACAATTATCTCGAAACAGTAATAACATCTGATGGGAGATGCCTTGAAGAGATTAGAACAAGAATCGCCATGGAAAAAGTAGCCTTTAGCAAGATGAAAAACATTCTGACCAATAAAAAGATGTCAATTGAAACGAGAAAAAGAGTGTTGGGGGGATACATAGAGCCTGTTCTTTTGTATGGATGTGAAACTTGGATAATGTGCAGTCAAGCTGAAAAACATCTGATGGCTGCAGAAATGTGGTTTCTGAGGAAAATGCAAAGAATACCATGGACAGACAGAAAAACCAATGACCAAGTACTACAGGAGACAAATGACAATCGTAAATTGATTAGAGAAATTAGACGTAGACAGTCAAAATTATTTGGACATGTTATGAGAAGAAATGGATTGGAGAACTTAGTGACAACTGGCAAGATTGAAGGGAACAGACCAAGAGGAAGACCGAGAGGAAAATACCTGGATGGCTTGGCCACATGGCATGGACGAGACAGGAACACTGAGCTGATCCACGACGCTGGTGATCGAGTGAAATGGCGAGTCATGACCGCCCACGAGGGATGAGTTCAAACCTGCTGAAAACGAGACATCAACATCTCTTCGGCCTCAGTTGTTCTTAAGGCCAAAGAGGCGGGAACATGGCGTGATTGGGCTCTTATAGGCACACGAACACAACATCCCAGCATCCTATAAATATTTTACCAGGGAATCATGGGACATGCTACCTCATACTCTTGTAGTGCCGCGGCAGGCGGCATTAGTTGGTAATAGAATATATCTCATAATAAGGTTTGCAAAATATATAAATAGGGCAGCCTAAATAAACAGCCTAGTGAAGCCAGGAGGTCTCCGCACGTGTGAGGATCTTCTATTATTCTAAACATAATATTTACATTTAAATTGTATCACAACGTCTCGTGTTTCATACGTTACATCAAGCAAGTTCAAGTACCGACTGCGGGCCGGATGAAATGACGTCGCGGGCCGGATCCGGCCCGCGGGCCGTAGTTTGGTGACTCCTGCCCTAGGTGATAGAAATGAGAGAGAAGACGATGAATAGGCAACGTGAACAGGACACAATCTGGTCTGGCACAGTCAAGGCCTGCATACACTTATTTTCGCACTGGCAAAATACCGTGCAAATCTATGGGGTTTATGTAGTACAAATATTATGTTCAGAGGAAGTGTCATTTGTGTTTGTAAATTTCATTCATTTTGATCATATTGTTCTACCCCCCTCCTCTCTCTCTCTCTCTCTCTCTCTCTCTCTCTCTCTCTCTCTCTCTCTCTCTCTCTCTCTCTCTCTCTCTCTCTCTCTCTCTCTCTCTCTCTCTCTCTCTCAATGCCTAATGCTGGTGCAATTACGTTTGCATAGAGAATATGTAAAATATAATAACATGATAGTAATGCCTTGATTGATCACTACGCTTAAAAATACTTATGTTCAAGCATTCTGCGGAATTACAAGACATCTACAAGAATAAAAAACACCTAGATACGCATTGAGTAAGGGACATAAACATCTCAAAGTGTTACAAGGGAGATAACTTTATTTTGAAAAAGGAATTTATATACCTAGGATGCTATCATAAACTAACTAACAAATGTAATGGCTCGCTTTGTAGAAATAAAATAGTCACTATCGAAGTCAGATTTTATAATAGAGACAATATGACTATTAATTTTGTTATAAAATATGTTTACTATCTTTAGGTAATTACATTTTATAATCAAATTTTGGACTCTCTAATTTATATTTCATTCTTAAGATAGTACTTTTAATGATATGCTTCATATGACGTCTGGTTAGTATCCCCTGTTTGGGGAAACAACATTTTTTTACTGGCCTCTTAAGGCCACATAAAAGTTAAAGGCAGTTAACCACAACACCCCAATCTTTGATATGAATTGCTAACAGTTAGATATATTTAGCTCCTACGAAAAGTAAAGACATCCAAGACACAGACTAAGAACTGTATTTTACAAGGGTGAAAACAAAGTGTGACTTATCCAAAATGAGTAGATTATATATATATATAAAAGGCGATGTATGTATGGATATATGTGAGTCCGTTCTTTATGCGTTCGTGAATGGTCCATCCAATTGAGATGACATTTTCTACACGTCTTCTTCTCATTCAAGTGCAACCAACTGTCATAGTTTTTTTTAGTGTACTGTCAGCTATTATCTTACTAAAATTTAATTTTGTAATTACATTATTGAACATAAGAAAATATAAAACAAGGGACATAACTTTTAGTAGCATTGTTATATCTTAAGTTAAGTCCCCTGGCTATAGATAGATAGATAGATAGATAGATAGATAGATAGATAGATAGATAGATAGATAGATAGATAGATAGATAGATAGC
>JACEFZ010007396.1:0-96176 GCA_014155875.1 Cepaea nemoralis
TACCTCTTTTGCTGTTTATGATGGTGGTTGGGTTGCAGCATGCATCTCTGTTTCTCATTGTAATGGCACGTTTATAAAATTCTCTTGGGTAGTCTTTGCTAAGGGTCGCCATCTGTTCACCGTAGATACTTCAGGATTCATCATTAGATGCTCTAATTGTTCGTTTGGCATTTCGTCGTGCAATTATATAAGTAACATAGTCTTGTTCAGATTTGGCTGTGATCCATGTTTTGAACGCTACCTTCTTTTTGAATATGCTATCTTTAACTTCGTTGTTCCACCAAGCTGTTCTTAATCTTTTGTCCTGCCCTACTTTCTTTGTTTCACATTTATTTTCCAGTGTTTCGAGCATGGCAGCCTTGAAAATTGCCCATTCCTTATCTATGCTTGAGCAGTCATCAGGGATGTCTTTATGTAATTTGTGTTTTTTATTTCTTGATTGAATTCGTCTTTAACCGTATTTTCCTGAAGCCTCCTATAATTGATAACATGTGTTTTTACCTTTTTTTTTGTTTCTTGTTTTCCTGTATGTTGGAATCTTTTTTTTTTTTTTTAATTATGACTGGTTTGTGATCAGTATCAACGTTTGTATTTGAGCATTATTAAGACAAAATACACATGATACACAAAATGCATGCAAAAGTAAGCTATTTCAAAAAACTGGTTAAAAGTGAAAAATGGGCAGAAGTATGTCAACGAGTAAGCACAGAAAGGTCACTGTAATTGTTCTGGCGAGTACATAAAAGCATGAGTGGTGTAGTCAAGAATAAGAGAATTTCTGATTTCCAAGGTGCCGACCTTATCTGGCAGAGTATTGACAAGAACAAGGGCAAAGCCCTCTTCCAACGCTATCTAGAGCAGAGCAACCAGACCTCAGACAGGTGTACGGCCCAGAACATTTCGGAGGAATACACATGTTTGGTGTATAAAACCGAACTTACCTCAAAGCATTGGAGGTGAATTCCGTAGATTTAAGAAAACAACGTGAGGGAGGGGTGAGAGAGGGATGGGGGGGGGGGGGGGACATGAATTATAACCCATTCGCGTTTTGACTGTTAAAATTGTTAATTTCTGAAGTTTTAATTTTTTTATAACTTGTTAAAATTTGGGAGCTTTACAAAAAAAAATTTTCACATTGTGAAACCTTTTAAAAATATAAATTTTACAACAATTCTAAAGGCTTTTCTTCTTTAAATTTAACTTTTTGCCCTTTTTAATTGTTTACAATTTTTGAAATTTTAAAATCTGTTTAAAATCTTAAAACTTTTTAAACTTTTAAAATTTTTTAAACTTTTAAAACTTATTAATTCTTTAGCTTTTACTTTCTGACTTTAAATGTTTTTTTTTTTTTTTTAATTTTTACATTTAAAATTTATTTAGAATTATTTACACTAATAAAATGTTTCAACTTTTTAAACCTGTTACTTCTTTACCGTTAACTTTCTGACGTTTTAATACTTTAAAACAATTTAATAATTGTTTTAAACTTTTTAATTTTAAATTCTTTACTTTGTGTGTCCTACACGCAGCCACGCCGACTACCGGGTCATACATCAATGTTTCATACCCTCAGCAACGGCGACCACTTTGTCATTCCCACAGCTACGATGACAATTATATCTAACCATCTGCCCTGCATCCCACTGGGTTCGAATCATCTCTTCGGGCCCATCCGAGCCATAAAATCTGCCGCGCCGCCATTCTCACTAGCCTTTATGCCACTTTGACTCCACCATCATCAACTCCTTGACCCGCCTATCTCCTTAACACAAACCAGTCATACACCCACTCCAAAGTCACTCACCCATCTGGAGTATGAATCATGTAACCTTACCACACCCGCTCACACACATATGCACACACATCCCGACCACTACACCCACTAATATCCATTATCATAACTTTATTGCGGTGTTCAATTGATGAGCTGTAACCCGCATAATGATAGTGTATAAGCCACTAATATCTTCTACATACCATATAACAGCCTTCTTAACACAGAAAACCCGTCTTACACCCACTCCACAAAAACTCCCCCACACCTTGATGATGAGTACTGTAACCCTAACATACCCGTTCACACGCATGCCCGCGCAAGGCAAACGCATTCCACCCATCCCATAGAGCTATATAAGGAAATATTCTGGATCCGGAAAATGAGGGGACAAACCTATGCGATATACTACACCTACTACCCTGTCATTGACCCATTGTTTGTTGTAAAAGGGCTAGAGAATGTGTGTCATGCTCGCCCCGCGACCTTTCATCATGGTGAAATAGATAGCATAGAGGCCATGGGTGTATTTAGTACACCTTGTAAGACACTTGTGTTAAACATTAACTGTCTGGCTGAATCGTGATCTATAAACTTGAGAAAGTCGACTTGTAAGGGTGGCAGACCGATTGAGTCAAATTATTCATTAGCTTTTCCATCCTTTTACATATTGTATTACTTCGGTTGACATGTTTATAAGATTAGATGAGATATTTCTTATTCTGTCCAACATTTTTATTAGTTTGGCTACCAAATTTTCCAACTGTTTATAAGACTGGTTGAAATGTTTCTTATTTTGGTAGTTTGGCTAACAAACTTTTCCTTCATTTGTTAAAATTTGGTTGAAATATTTCTTGATTTGGCCAAGATAAATATTAGTTTGGCTAACACATTTTCCTAAGTTTTATAAGTTTGGTTGAGATATTTCTTGATTTGGCCAACATTTTTATTAATTTGGCTAATACATTTTCTTACTTGGTCGACATATTTATAAGTTTGGTTGAGATGTTTATTATTTTGGTCAACATTTTTACTAGTTTCTCTAACATAATTTTCCCTTTGGCATACATCTTTCTTAGTGTGACAATCATTTGTCTTAATTTGATAATTATTTTTCTCACTTTGGTAAACATTTTTTTCTTACACTGCCATACATACTTCTTAATTTTTTTAAATAATTTTGCATGTTTCATTACTTTGGTCGACATATTTCTTGATTTGAATAACATATTTTCTTAATTTGGTGAACATTTTATTTGATGTGGCTAATATTTTTTCCTACTTTTTATAAGTTTGTTTGAGATATTTCTTAACTTGGTCAAAATTTTTCTGTATTTGGTCAACATTTAAAATAATTTATCTAGCCTATTTTCCAACTTTTTATAAATTTGTACGAGCTTTTTCAGAATGTGGGCAACATTATTTTTAGTTTAGCGAACACATTTTCCCACTTCTTATAAGTTTGGATGAGATATTTATAAGTTTGGTTGAAATATGTCTAAGTGGCCAATATTTTTTCCCCATTTGGTTAACAAAGATTCCCACTTTTCATAAGATTGGACGGCATATTTATAAGTCTGCTGAACATTTTAGTTGACTTGCCTAACATTTTTTTCCCAACTGTTTATAAGTTTGGTCAAGATAGTTCTGTATTTGACAGAAATATCTCGACCAAACTTACAAAAAGTAGGGAAAGTATAGACCAAGTAAAGAAACATCTCATCTAAACTTATAACAAGCAGGAAAATATGTTAGCCAAATGAACTAAAATGTTCATCAAACTTAAAAATATCTCGTCCAAACTTATGAAAAGTAAGAACCTTTGTTAACCAAATGGGAAAATAATATTGGCTAAGTAAAGACATATTTTAACCAAACTTATAAATATCTCGTCCAAACTGATAAAACATAAGAACATTTGTTAACCAATGGGCGAATATATTGGCCAAGTAAAAACAATATTTCAACCAAACTTATAAATATCTCATCCAAACTTATGAAAAGTGCACACATTTGTTAGTCAATCTAATAAAAATGTTGGCCACATTACAAAATAGCTCGTCGAAACTTATACAGAGTTGGAAAATATGTTAGACAAACTATTAAAAATGTTGGCCAAATAAATACAGAAATATCTCGACCAAATTTATAATAAGTAGGAAATATTGTTGACCAAGTAAAGAAATATCTCAAACAACCCTACAAAAAGTAGAAAAAGATGTTAGCCGAATCAAATAAAATGTTCACCAAATTAAGAAAATAGTCTAATCAAGAAATATGTCGACCAAAGAAATTAAACATGTAAAACGATTAACAAACTAAGAAATATGTATGGCAATGAAAGAAAAAGATGTTTAAGAAAAATGGTCGTCAAACTAAGAAACATGTATGCCAAAAGAGGAAATATGTTAGACAAACAAATAAAATGTTGACCAAAATAAGAAATATCTCAACCACACTTATAAATATGTCGACCAAGTAAGAAACTGTATTAGCCAAACTAATACAACTGTTGGCTAAACCAAGAAATATCTCATCCAAATTTTTGAAATGTAGGAAAATGTATTAGTCAAACTAATAAAAATGTTGGCCAAATCAAGAAATGTCTCAACCAATTTTATAAAATGTAGGAAAATGTGTTACCTAATCTAATAAAATGTGGCAGCCATCATAAGAAATATTTCAATCAATCTTATAAAAAGTAGAAAGCTTTGGTAGCCAAATTAATAAAAATGTTGACCAGAATAAACAATATCTCATTTAAACTTTTACATTAATTAGTTAGTTAGTCGAAAGATCATCCTCATTGCACATCGAACAATTCAGTCCATAAGTGCTCGGATCCCCTCCTCAGCAAATCCCGCAGCGTGTAGCAGCTAATAACACCAGTTCTGTGTTGGTTTATCAATCTTCCTTGGATTCCTGCAGTGTTCTTGTTTGGCCACCCCTCTTTTAATTTGCTGTTCTCGCATTCTGGCCATGGTTGTAGATTCACAGTCATCACTTGGTTCACGCAAAAGTCTTACTTCTCGTAGAGCATTCAGAATGTCAGCCTGGTCCATGGCATGTCCGCCCTCCACCGCAGCCTCACCTGCGAGCTTGTCAGCCCGCTCATTTCCTTGTACTCCCGCATGCCCTGTCACGAAGATGAAACTAATCTTTGCCAGCCGAGACCGCTCCAGAGGCAGCAACCATTCTCTTCGGATCGACCCCTCCTCCATCCTCTTGATCATGTTCATTGAGTCGCTAAGGAAACATGCCCTAGTGAATGTCTGTGTCTTGAGCCATGTTATTGCTTTACTTACTGCCATGACTTCCATAGTAAGGCTACTTGTGGTTTCAGTGAAAGCACCAGAGTCTTCCTTCACAATTCTACCTCCAGCCCGAGCCGTAAAGGCCCATGAGCTTCTCACATGTCGGACAACCGACCCATCTTTGTAGATGACAGCATCACCGTCTAGCGAATTCTCGAAAATCAACGCTTATACTTCAGCCTCCACAGCAGCCGGATTTTCTTGTCTTTTTCTGTCTAGTTGGAAGCAAACTGAAAAGGATGTGCAGAAATCTGTTGGCACTTGTACCCACTCCTCGCCAGGTTCTAAGTCCTCAAGTGAACACACCTGTTGAAGAATGTCTTCAGCTTGACCCATCCACGACCGTCCTCTTTTTAACCTGCTGCCCTTCACCTTCCTAATTTCACTATGCAGTGGATGTTGTGTGTTTGCGTTAACTCTGAGGTAGGCGCATGCTCTGCAAACTTGTATTCTCTCTTTAATGGTTGGAAAATCAAGAAGGTAGTGCATCGCCCTGCATGCTGTATCTCTTGTACATCCAAGAATAATGCGCATAGCTTCATTCTGTATCCTTTCCACCCTTTCTATCTTTTAAGTAATCTTTTTAAACTTTTAAGTATGTCGACCGAAGTAATAAAATATGTAAAAGGATGGACAAACTAATGAATACTTTGACTCATTTGGTCTGCCACCCCTACACATCAACCTTCTTAAGTTTATAGACCACGATTCAGCCAGACATTTTATGTATAACACAAGTGTCTTACAAGGAGTACTAAGTACACATGTGACCTCTACGCTATCTATTTCAGCATGATGAAAAGTTATGGGGTGAGTATGACACACTTTCTCCAGCCCCTTTTTTAAAAAATGGGTCAACGACAGGGTAGTAGGACGCTTAGTTGTGCCATACTTAAAACAATTTTACCTTGTTGTGAGACGCTTGACCCAAAAACTAGCTGAAGCCGGTTTACACATAGCTCAAACACTAATATATAAACCCGAGGTTGGTAGCCATCGTCCAATGTGAACCGTAGATGACTATAGACCTCAAGACTGTGCCTGCTAACTGGGTCTTTATGACTCGTAATGGTGAGACTTTTAGACCGGTGGGCGCTGGTGATAAGGCCATATTTGTCTCATCTTACAGAGCAACGCACGTCACACACCCGCCGGTGTCTTGGTGAATCCGACAAGAGGTTTCCTACCAAGATGGGGATGATACTTAATCGCCAAGAATACGAACAGATGATAGCTATGCATTGTGAGATCCTAGCTGACATTGATCAAGTCACAGTCGAACAAGTTAGCCAAGACATACACCCAACAAAGTCACCAACTGTTTTCAAGCCATTCAAGTAATCACCATTGTTCGGTGTGCTGACCCAGCCAATCAATCAAGCTAGTACAGCGAGATGTTTGTTATACCCGACAGCCAGATGTTTGTTGCATCCTTTGACTACAATACTCAGATTTCAGCCCACCAGCCAGTATATGACTACACGACTAAGTGACAGATACTTACCGGGATACTAGCCATGAGATTAGCAGTCAGCCGACTCAGAAAATTGTATTCCAGTGCAGAAGTCCAGAAAAAAAACGTGCATAGCTCTTTATGTGAAAATGAAAGAACAAAGAAAACATTTCGTTTTTATAAATGGTGTGTTTTTCTCTGTGCTTGTCTTTCTTATTGTGTATTTGTCTCAGTATTCGATTGTGTGTTTGTCTCTTTTGTACCATTGTATAAAATTCTTTGTACTTGTGTATGTGACCTTGTTCTCGTCTCTCTGTTCCATTGTGTGTTATTCTTTAATTTTGTGTAGGTATGTGTTACTTGTACCAATTGTTACACACCACCATTAACAGAACGATATGAAAACAAGGAAGACAAGATGAAACCAACATATAAAAAGAAACATGAAAACAAGAAAGAGATGACAAAACAAGACAGCTGTCAAACCAGAAAAACCGAAAGACCCAGCAAATGCACTGTAACAATGGTGTTTTTTTTTATAAATCCCAAAAAGTGACATTATGTTCCCATTAAACATATTCATAAAACAAGTGACATTATGTTCCCACAATTATAAAATTATTCTTGATAAAATGTACATACCGTTCACACAAACATAAACCTGTTTATTGATAAGACAACTGGCGTCGGTCTTTCTTAAAACCACGTCTGTCTTATTGATCCATTGAATACCATCTGCCACATCTTCTAACTGATTTCAAAGTATCATACCACTTAACACTAACATTCTCTTTGATTACAGCACAACCGGTTGTCTGTGGACTGGCAATATTTTCCAACCTACTGGAGTTAAATCATCTGTCCCCTAACCTACTAGTCGCTTATTTAGACAATGAATATGGTCATCGACCGGAGTGGTCACTGCTGAAAAGGATATCAATGACAAACGATCTCTTTTACAGATGCCTCTAAAATTATGATTCTATTCAGAATTATAATGAGAAGAATAATAAAGACAATCTTCTTCTTCTTCAGCGTTCCGAGCCATTGAGGTTCTTTGCTGCAAATACAATCCGTCTCCATTCGTCTCTCTGGTGGACCTTCTCTTGCCAGTCGTTGATTCCAAGTGCTTGTAGGTCTGTACATGTATTATCTCTCCACCGCCTTCTTGGTCTACCTCGGGGTCTACGGTCATTTATTTCCTGAGTGTAAGCGAGTTTTGTTTCCCTATTATCTTCCATTCTTTCTATATGGCCCAGCCATTGTAGTCTATTAGCCTTCATGATACCAGTGATTAGCGGGGACTTAAACAGATCATAAATGTCTTTGTTACTTCTTCTTTTCCACTCTCCACTTTGTGTATCCCTAATGGGTCCAAAGATGCGTCTTAAAATTTTGTTCTCAAAGGTTTGTAACAAGGCTTCGTCTCTTTTCGTTGTACTCCAGGTTTCAGAGCCATACAGCACAACTGGTCTGATCAGTGTTTTGTATATTGTGGTTTTGGTGTTACGAGATAGCGCCTTTGATTTTAGTAGATGTTGTAGTGCATAGTATATCTTATTTCCAGAGTTGATTCTAGTTTGTATTTCTTCCCTTATGATGTTGGAGCAGTTGAAGATCGTACCCAGGTATTTGTATGTTTCCGTTCTTTTAATGGTCATATTATCTATTTGTATGTGGCCAGAGTTTCTAGCCATTCCGTCTCTTGAAATTACCATATATTCTGTCTTATCTTGGTTGATAACCAGCCCCATCTGTTGGGCTTTTTCCTTTAAGTGAGTCAATATTTCCAATGTCTTTTGTTCACTTTGCCCTATAATATCTATATCATCTGCATAACCAAGCAGCTTGGATGTTCCTCCAATATCACATTCCTCCTTTACCTTCCTTACAACTTTCTCTAGAGCCAGATTGAAGAGTAGCGGCGATAGTGCATCACCCTGTTTCAAGCCAGATGTTATTTGGAAGGGGTCTGATTTCCTGCCTTTATATGTTACTATATTATAAGTATCTTCCATGCATAGTCTGGTCATGTTGATTAACTTCCTTGGTATTCCAAATTCCTGCATAGCATTCCATAGACTATTCCTATGGACACTATCATAAGCCTTTTTAAAATCCACAAAAATGTTATGGAGATCTCTTTTATATTCCCAATGTTTCTCGGCTATTTGTCGTAAGATAAATATCTGATCTATTGTTGATCTGTTTTGTCTAAAACCCGCCTGGTAGTCACCTAATATGTCTTCTGAATATGGTTTTAGTCTATTTAGTAATACTGTGGATAGTATCTTATAGCTTGTGGACAGTAGTGATATTCCTCTATAATTTCCACATTGGAACTTGTCTCCTTTCTTAAAGATAGGTATCAATGACTCTTTCCAGTCATGGGGTAATTCTTCTGTCCTCCAGATTTTTATTATTAGTTCGTATAGCTTTAGATGTAATGCATGGCCACCTGCCTTTATAAATTCAGCAGCAAAATAAAGACAATAAATGTTGACAATTGGTGAGGAGCAGTATGGGTGTGAAGAAGGAAAAGGGGCACAATAGGCAAGATATACATTACGAACACTAATAGAAACATCTACACAAAAGAGAAAAGTCTAAACCAAGTAGATGATGTTATATTTTGAGTCATTTATAACATAAGATTGCAGGTACACAAAAGAGGTTAATAAAAGAATAAGGCAAACAAAGGCTGTATTTCAGAAAATGGACAGTATCTTATGAAGTAAGTCACTATAATTGAATGAAGAAAAATTCACAATATTTAAAAATTAAATGTAAACAATAAAATTTAAAAGATTTCGATTTGATTAAATTTCGTAAATTAATCGATTAGATTAAATTTCGTAAGCCGTCCTTGTGCAAGCAGAAAGACATGTTAGTCAGATTAAAATTACCATGGTAGACAATCGACATTACTGTGTGAACATGTGTATATTTAAATTTGAAGGATTTATCTAATTAATTCACATAAGTTGTGTGATTTCTGCAGTATGTACCTGACGAGATGCAGCGAAATATGCCAGGCAATAAATCGTGCAATCTATTGTTTGTGTCTTCGTTATTCAAATTCATCACGGGAAAACATTGTTTTTAAAAGTTAAAAATTAAATTTCTACAATGAAACATACAAATTGGAAACAATAAAGAGAAATTTAATTTTGAAATGTTATTTTTTCATTAAATGATAGTGACTTATTGTATAAAATACTTTTCATTGTCTGAAATACAGCTTAAGTTTGCCATATTCTGTTCTTAAGCCCTTCTGTGTACCTACCATGTGATGCTATATATGACCCCAAGTATATAAAATTATCCACTTGGTTAAGACTTTGATCTTCTAATTTGATATGTCCATTTGTACTCGTAATGTATATCTTGCCTATTGTGTCCCCTTTCCTTCCATACCGTCCTTCATCATTTTTCAACATTTATTGTTTTTCTTATCTTTCACATAATTTTGTGGGTATCTGTAAAAAAGATCGTTTGTCATTGATATCCTTCATAGCTATGACCATACTGGTCGATGATCATATTCATTGTCTAAAAAAGCGTCTAGTAGGATAGGCGACAGACGATTTATCTCCATTAGGTTGGAAATTGTGCCCAGTCAGTAGAAAACCAGTTGTTGTGTAATCAAAGAGACTTAGTGTTAAGTGGCATGAAACGCTGAAAGCCGGTTAGATGTGGTAGATGGTATTCAAGGGGTGCGTGGTTTTAAGAAAGGCCGACTTCATAGCGGACACTGTTGGTTGGTTGGATACTTGACGCTATTGTGGATGTGAAATGGCAAAGTGAGATAGAGGTGGACAAAGTAAGAAATGTTATTTTTGCTAGACTTCGAGAAAACCCCTGTGTTGTTGAGAGATGGAACAATGGAAAGTTAGCGAAGCAGACATTGTGATATCGAAAATTTGAAGATGTCAGACATGGGAAATGGCCCCTTGATGATGGATAATCAGACGATATCGTAACGATTCCAGGTGGAGCCACAGACTGAATTGTCGTAACTGTTGTTATGACTGTTTCCTTGAAGCTCATGAGCTCGAAGGTTTAAAGATCTTGGTGCTGTGACATGGAAAAGCTGTGAAGCTATCTTTGAAAGACATAGCCACTTTGTGGTAAAAAGAAAAACCAAGAGTGTGAAGAGATGCACTAATAGTCTGTATAGGTTTTTCTTTAGCAGCTACTCTGGAATTGTAAGTTGAAGCTTTCGATAATGTAAACGAAGGAAGTGCTGACGTTGATTATTATGTAGTGTGAAAAGTCTTATCAGATAAAAATTCAAGTCACTCTTGACATAACTACAGAAGCTACATCAATCCTAATTTGGCAAACCACATTTTCTTAGTTTGGTGGACATATTTCTTACTGTGCCATACCTTTGTCTTTTAGCTTGGCCGACATAATTTCCTACTTTTTATAAGATTGGTTGAAATATTTCTTAATAAGTCTAACCTTTTTGTTACTTTGGCTAATATATTTTTTTTATTTTTTATAAGTTTGGGTTGAGATATGTACAAGTTTAGTTGAAATAGTTCTTTACTTTGCCAATATTTTTCCCATTTAGCTAAAAAAAAATTCCTACTCTTTATAAATTTGGACGAGATATGTCTTTACTTGGTCAATATTTTTCCCTCTGTGTTTAAAAAATTTTCATACTTTTTAGAATTTTAGACAAGATATTTCTTTACATGGTCAATATTTTTTCCACTGGGTAAACAAATTAAAATACTTTTTTTATAAATTTGGACGAGATATTTCTTTACTTGGCCAATATTTTTCCTATTTGACTAACAAATTTTCCTACTTTTTATAAGTTTGGACGAGATATTTATTCACTTGGCCACATTTTTTTCCAATTTGGCTAACAAACTTTCATACCTTTCTAAAGTTTGGACAATACATTTATAAGTTTGACAGATATTTTTCCCATTTGGCAAATATTATTTCCTACTTGTTCGATACTTTTCCTATTTTCTAACACATTTTCCTACTTTTTTTTTATAAATTGGGACAAGATATTTCTTTAATTTGCCAAAATTGTTCACATTTGGCTAACACATTTATCTACTTTAAAAAAAAAATGTAGACATGATATTTCTTTACTTGGCCAATATTCTTCCCATTTTGGTAAATACATTTTCCTATTTCTCATAAATCTGGACGAGATATTTACAAGTTTGACTTATGCTTTTCCCATTTGGCTAACATTATTTCTTACTTGGTCAATATTTTTCTCATTTTGGCTAATAGATTTTCCCACTTTTTACAAGTTTGGAGGAGATATTTCTTTACTTGGCCAATATTTTTCCCATTATGCTAACACATTTTCCTACTTTTTATAACTTTGGAAGCAATATTTATAAGTTTGACCGATATTTTTCAAATTTGGCTAACATTATTTCCCACTTGGTCGATATTTGCCCATTTTGCTTACAAATTTTCCTACATTTTAACATTTTATAAGTTTGGACGCAATATTTATAAGTTTGAACAATATTTTCCCATAGTACATTATAATTGATGAACTGTTATTGAAACTATTGTGTTACAGATGAGAAACTGTTTTATGAAACTGTATTAACAGATAGATGTAGATGAAATGTAACATATATCTAGCTGATCTAAGCTGAATCTAATAAATAAACAGTTACTGAATAATAGTAGAAAGCAAGCTGAGGCCAAACGCCAGCCAAGAGCACCACAAAAAATACCAGCACACAAAAGCCAAATTTCAAATTGCCAAGCTGCAGGCAAGATGGAAAACCTGCATAAGAAAACCAGAGTGACTGACCATAGAAAAAGACACAAGAAAGTTGTGAAAGCTAGTAAAACAACTTAATGATGAGAGCACTGAGAGAAATTCAAAGATTGCACTATATAAAGATGGAAACATCATAACAGGAAAGCAAGCAGCTGACCATTTTGCGGACTCATTTGCACAAAATAACAAAATTGAAATTAGTCCAGAGACACAACAAGATATTCGAGAGAAGTGGCAACATACAGGACAAAATGAAATAGTATATGAGGCGCTGGAGACACCTATTATAATAAGTGAACTGTAACTAGCAATCTCAAAACTGAAAATGAGAAAGTCACCAGGAGCTGATGGTTTCTCCAATGAAATTATCAAGAACCTAGGAACAATAGCCAAAACAAAGCTGCTGCACATCTTCAATAACTGCTGGACCTTATGCAGTGTTCCACAAGCCTGGTGAGAAACAATCATGATACCCCTCCTAAAATCAGGGAAAGATGGTTACAATGCCTCCAGCTACAGACCAATTAGCCAGTGTCACCAGCTATCTCTGCAAATCAATGGAGCATGTCAACAATCACAGAGCGCAGTGGTACATTGAAAGTAAAAATATTCTTATGCCACAGCAGGTTGGCTTTAGGCAGTGTTACTCTAAGATCAGACAACCTACCTCTCTCAAGAAATTGAGGATGCATTCCAAGAGAAGAAACTGTTGCTTTTAGCATGGATAGATCTAAATCACTATATCCGGTTTCAAGATGGCGACGGACGGTCGTGTTGTTTTGTGTTCGTTAACTTTTTCGCATAGGGGATGGATTTATTCATCTCTTGCGTGTAATTGGTGTGCCAGGATGTAAAACCAGGAGTTTCTACTCAAGATCTGCGCGGGTGCTACGGAGTTCGTGCATCGAGCGAAGCCATCCTTGAGTGAATTTTCAGCAGCGTGTGTAGTTCTCAGCAGTCTGTGTTTACGTTTTTTCAACATGGCGGAACAACGTGTGTTCTCCGAGCGGTCAGCAGTCAACATAACGAAGCGGCGTGGTAGCCGCGCAGGGAAAAAGAAGCAAGGTAAGCGCGGTGGTTTGAGACGTTTTAGACTCAAGTGTCATCGTCTAGGACTCAGGAACATCCGTATTCTATATTGGAACTGTGCCAGTGTAAAACAACAGGGCTCTATTTTAGAAACCCTAGTTTACAGGAACGATATTGTAGCACTCCAGGAGACGAGACTGGACGATCAGCTACTTCGAATTGCCGGCTTCAAATGTTTCTACAACAGACGACATCTGGGAACGGCGATTCTCGTTCGCGACAGCATGGTGGCGTCAGAGCTAGACATGTCCAGTTGGGACAGTGACGATATACAAATACAGGCGTTGAGAGTTCATTCCAGTATACCATTCGTGTTGGTAAATGTTTTTAAGTGGCATATTAGGCCACGAGAGAAATGTTATTTTCTGTGGTGACTTCAACGCTAAAGGCAGATCATGGGGAAACACTTCCTCCAAAACACAAGGGGAGGAGCTCGAGACTGCACTGGAAACCATCGACCTGGTTTGTATCAACAGTGGCTGTGTCACCAGGACAGCAAGCCGTCCAGACGATGAGGACAGTGCTATTGATCTGGCGCTAGTTTCACCTTCACTCACTACAGTGTGTAGATGGGGTGTCCTAGGACACCATGGCAGCGACCACCACCCTTGCAGCATATTGGTGGAGAAAGGCAGAACCAGGCAGCACAAGCTAAAGGTAAAGACGTTCCAGTATGACAGTACAGGGCAAGATGTGGTGAGTAGAATAAGACGTGACAAGCGCAGAACGTTTCAGGGCAGGAAAAGAGCAGCCACCATGGTGGAGTTTCGAGGTGGAGAAGGCTTGGGTGGATAAGCGTAGTGCTGTAAGGAGATGGCAAAATGCCAAGAAGAACAGAGCTGGTCATCCTAGTCCCTGCTTGCACTTAGAAAGAGAGATGCACACAAAAGTAAGCTATTTAAAAAAACTGGTCAAGGTGGTTAAAAGTGAAAAATGGGCAGAGGTGTGTCAAAGAGTAAGCACAGACAAGTCACTGAAATTGTTCTGGCGACTACATAAAAGCAAGAATAAGAGCATTTCTGACTTCCAAGGTGCTGACCTCATCTGGCAGAGGACTGACGAGGACAAGGGCAAAGCCCTCTTTGAACGCTACCTTGAGCAGAGCAACCAGACAGACATGGGAGGCCGAAATCTGGCCAAGGAGGTCACCTCAGACAGATGCAAGGCCCAGAACACTTCGGATGAAGACACAGTGACAGTGAAAGAAATCAAGGCTGTGCTTCGATGATCAAAAAACAGCGCTCCAGGTCCTGATGGCATAAGATACGGCGACATAAATAGGTGCACCGACAATGAGCTAGAGAAACTAGCAGACATGTACAACAACAGTATAGGGAGTGCTAGCATCAAGGAGGAATGGTTACACAGCTATCTGATTCCCTTGCCGAAGCCTGACAAAGACCACACAAAAATGCAGGGATATCGAATTATAACCATGCAGAATACAATAGGCAAGCTGCTGGAGAAGGTAATTGCCAGGAAAATATCAAGCCAACTAGAGAGGCAAGGTGTTTTCCCACCTACCCTGGGTGGGTACCGTCCAAAAAGAGAAACCTGGACCAATGCAGCAGTCTTTGCCCATGATGTCTATGAAGGTTTCCACTCAGGCACTGAAACCGTTGCTGCAGCGATTGATCTTGAGGACGCATACAACAGAGTACGCATACAACAGAGTACCACTGGATTTTTTAATGTTTCAGCTTCTTGAACTAAACGTAAGTCCATTCCTCCTTAGTTGGATCGCTACAGCCCTCTTCCAACGGAAAGTAGTTTTTAGATGTGGCAGTTGGACTTCGGAACCAACAACAATATATCCTGGCCTACCACAGGGATCACCATTATCTCCGGTACTGTTCAACGCCTACACAGTGAGAATCACCAGTGAGCAGATCACTGGACCTGGCAGGACATTGTCATATGCCGATGATGTTTTAGTGTATCGTCAGGGTAAGGATAGAGAGGAGGTTGCTGTGGAACTACAAACCGAACTCAATCGCATAAGTACTTGGTGTGATGAAGCTGGGGCAATGGTCAACCCAACAAAGGCAACAGTGACTTGGTTCTCGTTGAATAATAATGTTGTCAACAATCCAACACCAACTGTAATGCTGTGTACAGAGACGGTGGAAAGAACGCAGGCAATGAATTACCTGGGGATACGGTTTGATCGAAGCCTTGCTTATAATGTGCACATAGACCAGGTGATAACAAAGGCCAAGCGGGGTTTGGCAGCGATGCGGGTGATGGCGGCAGCAAACTGTGAGCAGCGCCATCTATTTCTTCTGTACGAGGGGCTGGTCATGTCTGTTTTGGAGTATGCAATGGCAATCCTGACTCTCAGCCATAAGCAGATAGAAAGGATGGAAAGGATACAGAATGAAGCTATGTGCATTATTCTTGGATGTACAAGAGATACAGTATGCAGGGCGATGCGCTACCTTCTTGATTTTCCAACCATTGAAGAGAGAATACAAGTTTGCAGGGCACGCGCCTACCCCAGAATTAACGCAAACACACAACATCCACTGCATAGTGAAATTAGGAAGGTGAAGGGTAGCAGGTTAAAAAGAGGACGGTCGTGGATGGGTCAAGCCGAAGACATTCTTCAACAGGTGTGTTCACTTGAGGACTTAGAACCTGGCGAGGAGTGGGTGCAAGTGCCAACAGACTTCTGCACATCCTTTTCAGTTTGCATCCAACTAGATAGAAAATGCAGACAAGAAAATCCGGCTGCTGTTGAGGCTGAAGTACAAGCGTTGATTTTCGAGAATTCGCTAGACGGTGACGCGGTCATCTACACAGATGGGTCGGTCGTCCGACATGTGAGAAGCTCATGGGCCGGAGGGAGAATTGTGAAGGAGGACTCTGGTGCTTTCACTGAAACCACAAGTAGCCTGACCATGGAAGTCATGGCCGTAAGTAAAGCAATAACATGGCTCGAGACACAGACATTCACTAGGGCTTGTTTCCTTAGCGACTCAATGAACATGATCAAGAGGATAGAGGAGGGGTCGATCCGAAGAGAATGGCTGCTGCCTCTGAAGCGGTCTCGGCTGGCAAAGATTAGTTTCATCTTCGTGCCAGGGCATGCGGGAGTACAAGGAAATGAGCGGGCTGACAAGCTCGCAGGTGAGGCTACTGTGGAGGGCGGACGCGCCATGGACCAGGCTGACATTCTGAATGCTCTACGAGAAGTAAGACTTTTGCGAGAACCAAGTGATGACTGTGAATCTACAACAATGGCCAGACTGCGAGAGCAGCAAATTAAAAGAGGGGTGGCCAAACAAGAACACTACGCAGGAAGCCAAAGAAGATTGATAAACCAACACAGAACTGGCGTCGTTAGCCGCTACACGCTGCGGGATTTGCTGAGGAGGGGATCCGAGCACTTATGGACTGAATGGTTCGATGTGCAACGAGGATGATCTGTCGACTAACTAACTAACTAACTAGATCTAAAATAAAGCCTGTGACAAAGTCTGGAAGAAAAACTATGAAGTCAATGGAAGAATGAACAAATGGGTGAAAGCATACTTAAACAACAGAAGAGCCAGAGTACAGATAGATGGATTCAAAAGAAAGAAAGTCCTACTGCATCGCAGTGTTCCCCAAGGCAGAGTCTTGTCCCCCACACTATTTCTAACCTTCATCAATGATCTTGTTGCTGAACTACAACATGGAATTAACGCGGCAATGTATGCTGATGACCTGATCCTATAGAGCACAAATGAACATGCATCAGTAGCCACCGGATCGCTACAAAGGGGCATTAGTTGTATGGGCAAATAGACAGTGTGTCAGCATAAGCACTGACAAGTGCAGCACCACTCCATTTATTCCCTCTCCAAAACAAAAGGCAGGCATCATCTAGACAAATGGAATACCCCTTACATAAAGAACAAAAGGCAGGGGTCGTCCAGATAAATGGAACACCTCTAAGAGAAGATAAAGAACCAACATACCTTGGAGTAACATTTGATGACAGGCTGACATGGAGAAAGCGCATCAACAAAGCAGTAGCAAAAGCCAGAAGGAAAATAGCCATCCTGAGAAAACTAAGTGGAACCACAAGGGGAGCCAGCAGGAAAATACTTAGCAAAGTTTATCAACAGAGCATCCGACCACACCTGGAATATGGGTCAACTATGTGGCGTTCAGCATAAAAAAATCACACTAAAAGAGCTGGACAAGATGCAAAATGAAGCACTTAGAAGAGTCACAGCAGGAGGGATGAGATCAACGCCTATAGAGGAGTTGGAGAAGATGGGGAGGACACAAGCACTGTGAGAGCGCAGAGATACAAAACGCGAATACAAGCAGAACAATTCCTTAGCTTGCCAGGCCACGCTATGAAGGACATATTTGAAAACCTAGCTATGGGGCGGTTGAAAAGAAGCGGTTTTATCCACCAGGCCAAACAAGTCTGCAGAGAAACCACTGATCTGCGCACAGTTGGTACCCCCTGAAAATTATTCCAGAATGAACTCCATGGAAAGAGTAAAACAATATAAAATAACACAAAGTAATGCAGCTTTAGAAAACAGATTTACAACACATATAGGATGTTGCAACAACTAGCCTCCATCAGCAAACAAATACATACACAAAACACAATATATAGTCACGGAGAAAACCCTCCAGTGACTAAATTAAGGCATAACGACGGGATGAGAAGAATAAAAAGATGGAAAAAAAAAATGAAAGCAATGAAAAGAAAATGAAAATTTGAAAGAAAAATAAATTGTTCATACTTACCCCAGAATCTTAAGCTGTGTATATTTCATGTTGTTGAACACAGCAAGGAAAGTATAGTATGTGTTTTCATGTTGTAGAACACAGCAAGGAAAGTATAGTATGTGTTTTCATGTTGTAGAACACAGCAAGGAAAGTATAGTATGTGTTTTCATGTTGTAGAACACAGCAAGGAAAGTATAGTATGTGTTTTCATGTGGAGCTGGCAGGTCACATGGCCAGCACTAGTAAATATTGTCCTGAAGCAGTTTCCTGCTATGGGTCTGTGATGTGATAGAGCCATCACAATTTATAGACCTGAATGCACAGAGAAATAGGTCACCAATTTTTCACTCACTTTACCAGGTCATGAGCCCTGGCATCGAACCCATGTCCTACAAGACTCATGACATTATTAGCTCAGTTCACTATCAACTTTGCAAATGTGCTGGCTAACACTAATAAATGACAAACCACAAGCATCATATTTGTAAGGATTCTCTCATGAATCTTATCTCAAATAATATAGGTCTCTCTGAGATAAATATGCACCACAATTGTCACAACTGAAAGGTTTCTCTGCTGTATGTGATCCCTAGTGGTGCTCAAATGGTAAGATTCAGTAATATTTAGTTAAAGCTACACACAACCATTACATGTGTATGTCTGCACAACTGTATTATTCTCTTGTGGTGATTGTGATTGCCTAGCTGCAGTAAAGGAATTAAAACAATCATAACAACTGAAAGATATTTCTCCTGTACATCCTCTCTCATGGAAGGTCAAATTGTTTGAGAGTAATATATGGAACATGAACATCAATTTGTAATCTGTCTCTCTTGTTTGCATTTTCTCTTGGTACATATCTGACTATCTCGACTGTCAGATGTTTAGTTGATGGCTCAACCCAAAGAGAGAAAGGATACTACGTTCCTCTTTCTCAATGTGATCCTGTCCGTTATAATTAATTTAACTGTTACTGGCTCAGTAGTTTGAGACCATTAAATAGAGTTTCGGAGAACCAAGGAATACCTACAGGAAATAACTGAAAAGTTTTTACTGTATCCCCAAAATATCCTTTTGATGGTTCCTTGCCTCTCTTCTACCAACTAAATAATTATTAATCTAGGGTTGTTACTTAACAATTTAACTACGACAAGAGAACTCTCAAAATAGAGACAATGACCCTTATTTTCAAATTTATTACACTTAACTAGTGTTATGGAACAATCATGTCATAAACATTCACAATCAGTGCATTAACAAAACAAGATCATATACATATTCATCTCTATCTATATATCTATTTCCTGGCTGTGCCCACAGTACCATCCATCACCATCAGTGCTTTCTCAGTTTTCTATTATAATGCCTCTTGTTGTGGCCTATTTATCATCTGTGGATAAAACTGGATACACTTTGATTGGTCCACCATCCAGTTCTTGGATCTCTGCAGCAATCAGTCAGCACTAAATATATGTGATATTTTCTTGAGTTCCTTTGTTCCAGGATACAGGTTAGTGGCTCAATGGTTTTCCCCACTTATACGAATAGAACTAAGTAATTTGGGATACCTGTCCTTTAAGGGGGAGAAATTTACAGGAAGTTTCTTTTGACTAGTGTTTGGCCTCACTATATCAGCTGCCTCCCTCGGTCAAGCTGCTACGTTCCCCAAAGTGCTGCATTCAACCAGATCTGGATCTAGCTGGATCTATACATTCTCTGAAATTTCCACAATCAACATACATCTAATCACATCCTTAATATGACATTAGAAATGAAATGCTGTAAACTCCTAACAACACAACAAGTGAAATCAATAAAGAAAATACATAAAAGAATTTTGATCCTAGGAAAATAAACAGGGGAGGATAAAGAGTCTTGGTGCTCTCTAATAGTTATCCACAACATAATGGTTGCTCTCCATTCAATCCGTCATTATATGGTGTACAAGGTTTAGAGTAGCAGATGCACAGTTTCATCTTCACCTATGCCTGTCCTTCAGGTCTCCAGGTTAAGTAATACCTTGATTGATTTGGAATAGGCAACTATGTTCACAATCCTCTCCCGTACCTAGTCACCCAAAACCAGATGCTTGTAGTAAGCGTGAAATGTAGTATGGGTTGTGTCGTGCTTAGGGCACAAGCTCACATGATGGTACTATGAGTGATATTTAATACAAAGTGCTGTCATGCATCGGAGTGCACTAAATAGTGTTTGTTTTAATTAGTGTTTGTGTTATACCGAACAGGTTCTCATCTGATAGACATGACATTCCTCCTCACCTAGTATGCCACTTCATTCACTCATTCTCAGACATAATATTCATATGTGCATGGATGATCATTTCACTCACTCATCAGACATCATTCTCATACTTGCATGTAAGATAAGTAATTATACTTCCTGATTTCCCAATGATAACTTTAAATGTTTAACACCACTGACGTCACAATGAAATCTTAATAATTTCCACAATCATTCATCAGACACAATCATATCTGTATGGATGACAATTAAGCATATGTATGTGCTTTACCAATGATAATTTCACAGATTCAGTAACAATGACATTACAATGGAATCTCATTCATTCTCATTCTTCATCAGAAATTATAATGTTTTCCTGATGTGTTTTTACAAATGACACATTCACATCTGTTTAACAATAATGAAATCACATGAACAACCATAGGCATGCTCTCTTCAATGACATAGACTTATGTGATCACTATGCATACTTATATGATTCACAAAGATGATTCCTCAGGTTTAGCAATAATGAAATCACATGAACCCCCACATGCTCTCATAGATTTATGTGATATACTCAATCCACCTTCATTCATTATGAATCCTAATCATTTTTGCATGGTGGTTGATTAAGCACTATTATGTGGCACAAATATTAATTCCACGTGTTTACCAACAATGTAAATACATTTGACTCACCACATGTTTGCTTGCACCTACCACACAAAATTATGACACATATAGAAATCTATTTACCTCTCATGTGCTCATGTACTTTTCTGTTACACATTACACTAATTTCTCTTACCAGTGTTTGCACATTTAAACTAGTTTCTTCTTAGTGAAATTCTTAGTTTTCTAAATCTTAAGTTACTCACCAACTTACTCCTCTTAGTAATCAAACTATGTTATATTTTACTATTAGATTGGGAGGGTACTCTCACTCCATCAACTATCTTAGATCGTGCGTGGTGATGTAAACAGGACATGTTCCGGTGATTCGTCTTTTTCTGTAGCTTTTCCGAGTTCGGGTTTTTGGTTTTCCCGTCGACAATGAGTATGTTCTTGTAAATGTTGGATTTTAGAAATATGGAACAAACCTGTGCTGTTGTGAGGTACTCTTGAAGGGATATTGCGGAGAATATTCAAAGCATAGCTGCCGGCTTGCGTAAAAATATACTACTTTGTAATCTGTCTCTCCTGTTTGCATTTTATCTTGATACATATCTGCCTAGCTCGACCAACAAAAAAAATAAAAACGATGCCACAGGCATCACACTTGGAAGATATGTTTTCTCAAGTAATAATTAAGATATGTTAGAGTAAAAGAAGAGCACAGATTCTTTCTTGTAAATCTTCTCTTGAGACACAATACCAGTTTGATTTAAGGATACATTAGAGTTATCACACTTATGAGTTTTCTCTCTTGAATGTTTTATTTTCTAGCAGTTCAGATACCTCAAGTGAGTAAGAGATGCACTACAAACACAGAAGTGCAAGATTTAAATCAACTACCAAATATTTCAACAAAATATGGGCAACAATCATAACACTTTTAATGGGTGTTTTTTTGTAACTGACAAATCTGAAGGTGTGCTCAAGAAAAATATGCTCCAAAATCACCACATAAAAATTGGTTTTTCTTCTGCATGAGTTTTCTTGTGGCACTTCAATGTGGTCTCTTATGGCACTTCACACTGCCAATCTTTAAAAAAAAAGATTCACTACAAGCATCACACTAGTAAGGTGTCTCTCCTAAATGTGTTCTCATGTGGCACTTCAGACTGTCAGCTTGACTAAATGATGCATCACATTTATCACACTTGTAAGCATTCTCTCTTGTATGTGTTCTCTTATGGCACTTCAGATGGTTAGAACGACTAAAAGATGCATCACAATCATCACACTTGTAACGTTTCTCTCTTGTATGTGTTCTCTTGTGGAGCTTCAGTTGGACAGCTGTAGCAACAGATGTACCACAATCATAGCACTTGCAAGGTTTCTCTCCTGTATGTGTTCTCTTATGGCGCTTCAGATTGTTATCATGACTAAAAGATGAACCACACTGATAATATTTGTAAGGCTTCTCTCCTCTATGTGTTCTCTGATGGCATTTCAGACTGATAGCTTGACTAAAAGATGCACCACAATCACACTTGTAAGGTTTCTCTCCTGTATGTGTTCTCTTATGGCCCTTCAGATTGTGAGCATTACTAAAATATGCACCACATTCATCACACTTGTAAGGTTTCTCTCCTGTATGTGTCATTTTATGGGCCTTCAGACTCTTAGCGCGACTAAAAGATGCACCACAGTCATCACACTTGTAAGGTTTCTCTCCTGTATGTGTTCTCTTATGGCCCTTTAGATTGTAAGCGTGACTAAAATATGCACCACAGTCATCACACTTGTAAGGTTTCTCTCCTGAATGTGTTCTATAATGGCGCTTCAGACTGTTAGAGTAACTAAAATATGCACCACAGTCATCACACTTGTAAGGTTTCTCTCCTGTATGCAACCTCATGTGGATCTTCAGATTGCTAAAGAAAGTGAAAGAAACACCACATTCATCACATTTGAGAGGTTTCAGGGCTATATTTGTTCTCTTGTGCCCATTTACACTGGCACCTGAATCACAAACATTAGATATGTATGGTGTAGAAGACACATTCACTGACAGACAACAATTGTTGTGGTTTAGTGTTGCCTTATAACTATTCTCGATTAACCTTAAATCTGTTTTACTGCCTCCTGCCATTCCTTGAATGATGTCACAACCTGTCATGTCTATCATGTGACTGACTCTCTGATGTTTATCCTCACAAGGTACATCTGACAGTTCTTGTTTCACAAGTTCCATGTTGCCATACATTTCCATTTTTGAATGCTCTTGTATGGAGATGGAAGGATAACTTTCTGAAGATGGATGTATTTCTGAAACGCACCATTGTAAATTCTTAGTTAATAGCAAGATATACAGGTAAAATACTACAATTAGATGTGATAAAACATTATAATAGATGAACTGTTATTAATGAGGAACTATTGCACGTGACTGTGTTAACAGATAAAAGTAGTTGAAATGTAACAGTTAACAGATAAACAGCTGATGCAAGCTGAGTCTAACAAATAAACTATTACTGAATATTGGTGTAAAATAACATACAAAATGGTAGTCTATTTTAAAATGATTGCTGAAAAGTTTGCTATTTTAGTTGTGTAAGCAATTTATGCTCTGCAGCGAAGTGGTTACAGATGCAGTTTGTAATCCCACATACCTGCGTTCAAAACACAGCTGTGGGCAATTTAGCAGCAGACTGCCTTAGGAATTGGTATGGGTGCCGGTTGTTCAGAAAGCAATAGTAAACTACCGAACGTAAACATGCCTAGGAATCATGAACAGCCAAATCATGCAGGGTTATCTGCTATGCCCTGTAAAGGATATGCAACTAACTTATTTTAAGCAGTTTGTGAAAATAAACAAACCTGGCATGTTATGAAAGGGAACAGGGTCTTCTTGTCTGAAAAAAGTATTTGTTGTGCAAAGCGACAAATATTTGTGGTACAACTTAATGTAACATGAACATGGAAAACTCTTCTAAACAGTTCCCATTGGCCCGTGGGTTACTCGAGTCTATTAAAAGTAGTACCCCCTCTGTTAAGTGTCCACCATGATGAGGTAGAGGGGCTTGAGTGTTCCAATGACCCTAACAGCTACTGGTAGGGTCACTCATGTTGGACAGGTCAAGGGAGAGGAACCAGATGAAAAGACACATAAACCAGCTGCCGTGTAGGCAGACTGGGGACAGTCAAAGGCTAGGGAAAGCACACCGAAAAATGCTTGTCAAAATTGGATGTACTGAGCCACAGGCTTGACAAAGCAGTGCAACATAACTTAATTCATGTCACAAATTAAAATTACTCAGTATGGTGCTAATCCTGTGAAGTCCCATCAGGCAGTAATAGTGCCGGGACCCCTGCCTCGAGAGGGTCCGCCCCATACTACTGGTGGTCACCTTCCCCTGTGCTGTGGAGTCAAGGCACAGAGTAGTAGGTTAAGAGCAACTGACAAAACACCTCGTACACTCAACTCCCTAACAAAGCATCTTCATAAAGATAGAATAGATGTGGAAAGCATTCAAGAGACACACCTCAACACCAATCACAGATTCTCAGTCAGAGTATATCAGGCCACACGTTTCGACCACGAAGGACACAAAGGAGGGGTTCTAATATTTACACAAAATACAATACTTTGCAGCAAAGTATCTGTGATCCCTGACAACCAAACGGAAGTTAAAGGTGTTGATATAATGATAAAGGATGTGAAAATAAGAATTTACAATCTGTATATGAGGACCTTACACTCTCAAACATGAAAATAACTGACACAAACTGCATTATTGTTGGAGACTTTAATAGCTGTTCAGAAAGATGGGGATACCCAGATACTGACAAAAGAGTAGATGAAATGGAGGACTGGGAAATACACTCAAATCTCCATCTACTCAACAAAGCAGATGACACACCGAGCTTCTACTCCAGAAGATGGTTTACCACTTCTATTCTAGACTTCTTTCTTAAAACCACGTCTGTCTTAATGATCCATTGAATACCATCTGCCACATCTTCTAACTGATTTCAAAGTATCATACCACTTAACACTAACATTCTCTTTGATTACAGCACAACCGGTTGTCTGTGGTCTGGCAACATTTTCCAACCTACTGGAGATAAATCATCTGTCCCCTAACCTACTAGTCGCTTATTTAGACAATGAATATGGTCATCGACCGCAGTTGTCACTGCTGAAAAGGATATCAATGACGAACGATCTCTTTTACAGATACCTCTAAAATTATGATTCTACTCAGAATTATAATGAGAAGAATAGTAAAGACAATAAATGTTGAAAATTGGTGAGGAGCAGTATGGGTGTGAAGAAGGAAAAGGGGCACAATAGGCAAGATATACATTACAAACACTAATAGAAAAGTCTAAACCAAGTAGATAATTTTATTTTTTGAGTCATTTATAACATAAGATTGCAGGTACACAAAAGAGCATACTTATATGATTCACAAAGATGATTCCTCAGGTTTAGCAATAATGAAATCACATGAACCCCCACATGCTCTCATAGATTTATGTGATATACTCAATCCACCTTCATTCATTATGAATCCTAATCATTTTTGCATGGTGGTTGATTAAGCACTATTATGTGGCACAAATATTAATTCCACATGTTTACCAACAATGTAACTACATTTGACTCACCACATGTTTGCTTGCACCTACCACACAAAATTATGACACATATAGAAATCTATTTACCTCTCATGTGCTCATGTACTTTTCTGTTACACATTACACTAATTTCTCTTACCAGTGTTTGCACATTTAAACTAGTTTCTTCTTAGTGAAATTCTTAGTTTTCTAAATCTTAACCCTTTACCAGGCAGAACGGCCATTTACGGCCGATGCCTTTAACAGGCAGAGCGGCCAATTCCGTCTGATACTATTATGCATTGTAAAAACGCGATTTTGCGGCCTTACGATACTTCTGACAGCTACTTTTGCTTTCGCCAATAGCTTGACAATGTGGCCGCCATTTGTAAGCACCGACTATGAATTTGAACGGACTTTACAGACGTTTTTTTTATATTTTTTGGGGTATTTATGCTTAGTTTTTCAAAACGGATTTCGGCGATTCTTCAAGTGATAGCCAAGATTTCGCTATGTTCAATTTAAGTGACATTAAAGGGCACAAAGTTGACTATTAATTGGAGCTAGATATCAGTCACAAAGCGTTACTTTGCATTAGCAGTCTGAGTCGGACTTTAAAGAAAGTGATTATGATTCTGAAAATGTGTTTGTAAAGTGCCATATAGATAACGGAAAATCACAAACAACATGCTGTATTTCGTAAATATTTGTGTTCATATATGGATTACCAGCAACAACCACGTGAGTAACATATTATGCATGCTTTTCCCTTCATTGTGTTGTTTATTTAACTAAAATCGGTTGACTAACACCTTATTTATGATGTTTTTACTAACGCAACCCGAAATACAGGGCTAAAAATCGGACAAGCGTCTGCCCTGTAAAGGGCTAAGTTACTCACCAACTTTTAATTCACTGCTGATTGAGTTTAGCTATTTAAGAAATACAATGTACAACTTGGACTAATGCTTATACATTAACTAAGTTGTTTACTTGGGAGAAAAATAAAACTCACTGTGGTTATCCTAATGTATAGTTTATCTATAAACTATAACAACTGAATACAATATTTAGTTTCTACTAATTTCTTAAGAACTAACCACATGGTTTTACAACACATTTACTTACCAACTCTTCTTCTGGGAAAAAGGCTCACAGACTAATCTAAAAATATGATTGTTTTTACCTTGATTCTGATTGCAAGCCTTCGACAAGCGGTTTCAAGATCTGTCTTGGATTCGTTTTCCCCAATGCAATGTCTTGGTTGGCTGAGGCTTTCCTCCTCTTAGTAATCAAACTATGTTATATTTTACTATTAGATTGGGAGGGTGCTCTCACTCCATCAACTATCTTAGATCGTGCGTGGTGAAGTAAACAGGACATGTTCCGGTGATTCGTCTTTTTATGTAGCTTTTCCGAGTTCGGGTTTTTGGTTTTCCCGTTGACAATGAGCATGTTCTTGTAAATGTTGGATTTTAGAAATAGGGAACAAACCTGTGCTGTTGTGAGGTACTCTTGAAGGGATATTGCGGCGAATATTCAAAGCTTAGTTGCGTAAAAATATACTACTTTGTAATCTGTATCTCCTGTTTGCATTTTCTCTTGGTACATATCTGCCTAGCTCGACCAACAACAAAAATAAAAATGATGCCACAGGCATCACACTTGGAAGATATGTTTTCTCAAGTAATAATTAAGATATGTTAGAGTAAAAGAAGAGCAAAGATTCTTTCTTGTATGTCTTCTCTTGAGACACAATACCAACTTGATTTAAGGATACATTATAATTATCACACTTATGAGTTTTCTCTCTTGAATGTTTTATTTTCTAGCAATTAAGATACCTCAAGTGAGTAAGAGATGCACTACAAACACAGAAGTGCAAGATTTATCTCCTGTGTGCATTCACTTGTGGTAAATCAACTACCAAACATTTCAACAAAATATGGGCAACAATCATAACACTTTTAATGTGTGTATTTTTGTAACTGACAAATCTGAAGGTAGGCTCAAGAAAAATATGCTCCAAAATCACCACATAAAAGTTGGTTTTTTTTCTGCATGAGTTTTCTTGTGGCACTTCAATGTTTTCTCTTATGGCACTTCACACTGCCAACCTTAAAAAAAGATTCACTACAAGCATCACGCTAGTAAGTTGTCTCTCCTAAATGTGTTCTCATGTGGCACTTCAGACTGTCAGCTTGACTAAATGATGCATCACATTTATCACACTTGTAAGCTTTCTCTCTTGTATGTGTTCTCTTATGGCACTTCAGATGGTTAGAACGACTAAAAGATGCATCACAATCATCACACTTGTAATGTTTCTCTCTTATATGTATTCTCATGTGGACCTTCAGATTTTCAGTTGTAGTAGATGATGCACTACATTCATCACAATCGTGAGGTCTCTCTCCTGAATGTGTTCTCTTGTGGAGCTTCAGTTGGACAGCTGTAGCAACAGATGTACCACAATCATAGCACTTATAAGATTTCTCTCCTGTATGTGGTCTCTTATGGCTGCTTCAGATTGTTATCATGACTAAAAGATGAACCACACTGATCATATTTGTAAGGCTTCTCTCCTATATGTGTTCTCTGATGGCATTTCAGACTGATAGCTTGACTAAAAGATGCACCACAATCACACTTGTAAGGTTTCTCTCCTGTATGTGTTCTCTTATGGCCCTTCAGATTGTGAGCGTGACTAAAATATGCACCACAATCATCACACTTGTAAGGTTTCTCTCCTGAATGTGTTCTATAATGGCGCTTCAGGTTGTTAGAGTGACTAAAAGATGTACCACATTCATCACACTTGTAAGGTTTCTCTCCCGTATGTGTCATTTTATGGGCCTTCAGACTGTTAGCGCGACTAAAAGATGCACCACAGTCATCACACTTGTAAGATTTCTCTCCTGTATGTGTTCTCTTATGGACCTTCATATTGTAAGCGTGACTAAAATATGCACCACAGTCATCACACTTGTAAGGTTTCTCTCCTGAATGTGTTCTATAATGGCGCTTCAGACTGTTAGAGTAACTAAAATATGCACCACAGTCATCACACTTGTAAGGTTTCTCTCCTGTATGCAACCTCATGTGGATCTTCAGATTGCTAAAGTAAGTGAAAGAAATACCACACTCATCACATTTGAGAGGTTTCAGGGCTATATTTGTTCTCTTGTGTCCATTTACACTGACACCTGAATCACAAACATTAGATATGTATGGTGTAGAAGACACATTCACTGACAGACAACAATTGTTGTGGTTTAGTGTTGCCTTATAACTATTCTCAGTTAATCTTAATTCTGTTTTACTGCCTCCAGCCATTCCTTGAATGATGTCACAACCTGTCATGTCTACCACATGACTGACTCTCTGATGTTTATCCTCACAAGGTACATCTGATAGTTCTTGTTTCACAAGTTCCATGTTGCCATATATTTCCATTTTTGAATGCTCTTGTATGGAGATGGAAGGATAACTTTCTGAAGATGGATGTATTTCTGAAACACACCATAGTAAATTCTTAGTTAATAGCAAGATATACAGGTAACAGACTACAATTAGATGTGATAGTACATTATAATAGATGAACTGTAATTAATGAGGAAATATTGCATGTGACTGTGTTAACAGATAAAAGTAGATGAAATGTAACAGATAAACAGCTGATGCAAGTTGAGCCTAAGAAATAAACTATTACTGAATATTAGTGTAGTGTAAAATAACATACAAACTGGTAGTCTATTTTAAAATGATTGCTCAAAAGTTTGCTATTTTAGTTGTGTAAGCAATTTATGCTCTGCGGCGAAGTGGTTACAGATGCAGTTTGTAATCCCACATACCCGCATTCAATACACAGCCGTGGGCAATTTAGCAGCAGACTGCCTTAGGAATTGGTATGGGTGAATTGGTATGGGTGCCGGTCATTCAGAAAGCTATGGCAAACTACTGAATGTAAACGTGGGTAGCAATCACGAAAAATAAAATCATGCTGGGGTTGACTGCTATGCCCTGTAAAGGATATGCAACTAACTTATTTTAAGCAGTTTGTGAAAATAAACAAACCTGGCATGTTATGAAAGGGAATATGATCTTCTTGTCTGAAAAAAGTATTTGTTGTGCAAAGCGAAAAATATTTGTGGTACAACTTAAAGTGACATGAACATGGAAAACTCTTGTAAACAGTTCCCATTGGCCCATGGGTTACTCGAGTCTATTAAAAGTAGTACCCCCTCTGCTGAGTGTCCACCATGATGAGGTAGAGGGGCTTGAGTGTTCCAATGACCCTAACAGCTACTGGTAGGGTCACCCATGTTGGACAGGATCAAGGGAGAGGAACCAGACGAAGAGACACACAAACCAGCTGCCTTGTAGGTAGACTGGGGACAGTCAAAGGCTAGGGAAAGCACCCCGAAAAATGCTTGTCAAAATCGGATGTACTGAGCCACAGGCTTGACAAAGCAGTGCAACGTAACTTAATTCATGATGTCACAAATTAAAATTACTCAGTATGGTGCTAATCCTGTGAAGTCCCATCAGGCGGTAATAGTGCCGGGACCCCTGCCTTGAGAGGGTCCACCCCATACTACTGGTGGTCACCTTCCCCTGTGCTGTAGAGTCAAGGCACAGAGTAGTAGGTTACGAGCTACTGACAAAACACCCCGTACACTCAACTCCTAACAAAGCGTCTTCATAAAGATAGAATAGATGTGGCATGCATTCAAGAGACACACCTCAACGCCAATCGCAGATTCTCAGTCAGAGTATATCAGGCCACACGTTTCGACCATGAAGGACACAAAGGAGAAGTTCTAATATTTACACGAAATACAATACCTTGCAGCAAAGTATCTGTGACCTCTGACAACCAAACGGAAGTTATAGGCGTTGATATAATGATAAAGGATGTGAAAATAAGAATTTACAATCTGTATAGTCCAGCAGATGAGGACCTTACACTCTCAAACATGAAAATAACTGACACAAACTGCATTATTGTTGGAGACTTTAATAGCTGTTCAGAAAGATGGGGATACCCAGATACTGACAAAAGAGGAGATGAAATGGAGGACTGGGAAATACACTCAAATCTCCATCTACTCAACAAAGCAGATGACACACCGGGCTTCTACTTCAGAAGATGGTTTACCACTTCTACTCCAGACTTAGCTTTCTGCACAGGAGACTATCCTCCACAAAATCGATCGCCATGTCCTTGACCAATTAGCAGGTAGTGACCACAGACCAATCAAGCTTGTAATGAATATGGAGTATGTTCCACAGGAGCAAAAGCCTTTGCCCGCTGTAATTACAAACGAGCAGAATTGGACAGATTTGCCATACTAACAGACAAATATTGTGAAAACATAAATACACGATATGACAGCATGAAGCAAATGGTGGAAAATCTAAACAGAGCAATAATACAGGCAACCACTGAGTCCATTCCAAGAGGAGCGAGGAAAAATTACAAACCATACTGGACTGAAGAACTACAAAGTTTGGAGGACAAAGTTGAAGATGCCAGGAATACAACAGAGAGAGAGAACAAACAACTGAAGCGAACATCTCTTTCAAAGCCATCTCAGCAAAATATAAAAGAACAGTAAATCAAACAAAGAGATTGTTGGAGGGAAAAATCAGAAAACCTGAAATTTTACAGGGATGGAAACAAACTATGGAAACTTGTGAAAGCCATGAACAATGAAGGACCTAGAAACAAACAAATAACAATTAAACAGGAAATGCTTTGCTTACAGGAAAAAAGGCTGCAAATGCACTAACGGAACACTATTGCCAGTGCAAACAACATTGATATTACAATCGAACAGAAGAAAGCAATCAAAGATAGACAGATACATCATAGTAATACAGAGACAGCAGCAGAATATATGGTGGCAAATCTAACAATGGAAGAAATGTAACAGGCAATGAATACCCTAAAAAAGAAGAAATCACCAGGAAAGGATGGAATCACAAATGAAATGCTAATTGCACTAGGCACTAAGGCAAAAAAGAAACTACTAGCAGTCCTAAATTACAGCTGGAAGAGAGGAATAGTCCCACAGGCATGAAAGGAAGCTATACTAATACCAGTCCCAAAGAAAGTAAAAGACCTGGAAGAACCAAATGGCTATCGACCTATCAGTCTACTTAGCTGTGTAGGAAAATTAATGGAACGCATTATCAATGGCAGGCTAACATGGCATCTGGAAGAAAACCAACTCTTAACACCACACCAAGCAGGATTCAGAAAGTACAGATCCACTGAAGATCAAATAACCTATATAGCTCAGGAAATAGAGGATGCCTTCCAAGAGAAAAAGCACACACTAGCGGTCTGGATAGATTTAGAAAAAGCATTTGATAAAGTATGGAAGGAAGGACTGAAAGTAAAACTGCAAAAAATGCATGTTTGTAGGAAAATGTACAAATGAATCAGCCACTACCTTGAGAACAGAACTGCCAGGACAAAAGTACAAGGACAAACAAGCAAAATGATGCTGTTGGAGCAAGGTGTCCCCCAAGGAGGAGTTCTTTCACCAACATTATTCCTAGCATATATAAATGACATCACGGAAAATTTTCCAGCCAGAGTACACACATCCTCCTTTGCAGATGACCTAGCCATACAGACAACTGAAGAATATATTAGTACAGCTAACAGCAGAATACAGCAAGCCTTATTAGCGCTAGAGGACTGGTCAAAATCATGGCTAGTGAAGATTAAGTGAGGAGAAAACAACATGCACAGTGTTCTCCCTCTCAAATAAAACTCAACAACCTAAGCTGGTACTGAATGGAAAAATATTGTGCCATGAAGAAAATCCAAACTATCTAGGAGTCACCTTTGATTGTCGCCTGACATGGAAGACACAGGTTGAGAAAAATCGAACAAGAGCAAGGCAAAGAATGGCAATCATGAAAAAGCTTGCTGGAACAACATGGGGAGCAAATCAGAAAGTTCTCAAGAAGTTATATACTGGATGGGTGAGGCCAGTACTGAAATATTGCATCGCAGCTTGGGAAACAGCAGCTAAGTCAAACTTTAACAAAATAAGTAGAGTCCAAAATCAAGGAATGTGAATCGTAACTGGAAGCCTGAAGACAATGCCTAGTAATGAACTAGAAAAGATCATTTTTTTACAACCAATGCAGGACAGAAGAGATAGCTGAGCCCAGTAACAAGCAGAAAAATTCAGAAGATTGACAGACCACCCAATGTATAACAGGTTTAATGGTTTTGGAAAGGGAAGACTGAAGCATGGCAACTTTGTAGAAACTGCAAAACGAAAGATTAGGGCAGATCCTATACTTAACATATTAACAGTCAAACCCAGTTACAATGCACACAAGTTCCCAGCTTGGAGACAGCAGCAACTGCCTGAGATGATAGAAAACATTCCTGGTATTGATAAAAAGAACACCCAGAATGAAACAGAAAGAAGAAAAATCACTCTAAACTACATAAAAGAACATTACCCAAGTAGAAATTGGACCCATGCATATACAGATGGATCAGCCAAAAATTCAATAGAAAATGGAGGAGGAGGAATTCTCATAAATTACAAAAAATGGAGTGGAAAAAAAAAAAGTCAGTGGCAACTGGACAATTTTCAAGTAACATCAAAGCAGAGGTAGAAGCTTTGAAAACTGCAGCAGAAATGCTCTTGATGGAGGAAAATAAAGAGAAGCAAATAGCTATCTTCACAGATGCAAAGTCAGCCATCTCAATACTGAAGAGCAAATACAGCACAGAACTAACAGACCTAAGAGCAGCACTCTATGGACTGTCAGAAGTCCAAAAAAGTTGTAATACAGTGGAGAGCATCCAGGCCACCAGAAAGATGATGCTCATTACAAACTCGATCAAAGAGAACAATTAGCAATCTTCAGACTCCACACAGGCCATAACAGGCTAAAATACCACTTGTTCAATAAACTAAAGATAGGAGATACTGATGAATGTAATTGTGGAACTGGTAAAATGACAGCTAAACATTTGATGCAGGAGTGCCCAATATATGCAGAACAGAGAAAGATATTTTGGCCCACGCCTAACAAAAGCATCCCAGAGGCATGAAATTGAATATTGCTTGGCTAGCAAATCCATTACGTGGAAAGTCCAAATCAAAAGCTCATTGTATGGGCATCATCAAAGACGGAAAAAGCGTCCCAGTGGCACGAAATGGAATATTGCTTGGATAGCAAGCAAATCTATTACGTGGAAAGTCCAAATCGAAAGCTCACTATGTGGGCATCATCAAACGTGGAAAAAGTGTCCTTAGTGGCACGAAATGGAATATTGCTTGGATAGCAAATCCATTATGTGGAAAGTCCGAATCGAAAGCTCATTGTGTGGATGTTATCTGCAGACTTGCATTCTTCTGGTTTCCGGAGGAACAGCATTTGGTGAGCGGAAGGCCCAATATACGGAAGTGAAGCTAAGCAGCCATGTGCAGGACGTGACGATTTCTTGGATGATCCCAGTAGCAGAGCGCTATGTGTCGGCTCTGCAATTATGGAAGCCTCATTGGATGGCGGGGAATGCCCATGGTCTGCCCCTGCCTTCCCTTGAGGGCTGACCGTTATGTCTTCGGCTGTTCTGAATGGGCCAGCTGGGATGGGGGAATAACACCACAACAGTGAGAGTCAAACGTCTTACGAAACCCCCAGGAAGGTTAACCCAGTCAACAAATGCCCGCAGAAGTCGGATGTGTTGGCCTAACAGCGCAAGAATGCAGCTCTGCTGTAAACCGGCACAATGCAGTCACGTCCGGGAAAAAAACTCCGGATGAACGCAGAAGAAGAAAAGTAGTACCAGAGATATGTTTCAAAGCTCTATTTAAATGGAAGACCGCAGGGGAGGAAACTGATAGATAGGGTCAAATCTGTTGTGCGAGTCTATGCTTTTCTTCCACTGAGATATGCATTCATTGCTTACAGCAGTTCTGACTGCTTGGTTAGCAGATGGATGAACTCAAGGCGGACACCATATCTCGAGACCACTCTGCCCCTATCTTTCTATTAATGTCCGCCATATATATATATTGCATTGTTTGTACCCTTTCCTTCCATACTTTTCTTCACTTATTTCCATTTTCACTGTATTTTGGCCGAAAATCCCATCAACCATCAAAAACTTTTAAAATCTTCAGCAGGAGAGTGACCTCAAACATGTTAGCCACGTCTAGATTAAACTGCATGGTTATTGGTCGGCTGGTTCCGATTAACAGTGAGATGTAAACAAAAAACATGTGGAAGTCGGTATACCAGCTCATAGGGTCTCTGATACACAGTACGTCATGCCGGTATACCGGCCCGTCGGGTTCAAAGGGTTAAGTGCCTGGCAATTGACGTTCAGATCAACTGAGACCTGGAAAGGTCTTCCACTATCAGAGTGAGGCTGGTATACAGACTTTTCTCCTGGTCCCAAACCAAAGTTCCATAGCTATGGGGACTGTGATACAAAGTTCTCTTTGACCTCTCTAAGCTCAGAATTGAAGTGGATGTGCAAAACTGGTACTGGAACATTACATCTACAGAGAAGCATGTCAGTAATTGAAGAGCTGGCCAGACTGATTAGGAATAGATATGACCTCAGTCATTGTGGTTCAAGTATGAGGGACTGATAGAGTGTAGTTTAAAAGGACTGCATGGATAATGGGGAAAGTGAAGCATGCGTAACTCAGAATGAAAGTGAGACAGTGAGTTTGGCCAGCCTGAGTCAGGTCACTAATTTGAACACATTGTAATGATCTTTTAGCTGTCCATAAACTTAGATATGTTCATGATACATTCTTGCTAACAGAAACTAAATAGGATCTCCATGAACAAGTTATACACGTGAGCTACAACATGGACTGGGTATCCATCAAATATGATGATGACCATTTATTTCAGCCAGTGGGGTTGGAATTTGGGGCTGTGAGTTCTAAGATGGCTGGTAAGGCCTATTTTGACTCGAAATGTTCAGTGTGGGCAAGGAATGCCTGACGTTCCAGGAAAAGAATCTCCTGCAGTGGTTATTCTGTCCAGTCATTGTTTCACAGCTCTTAGTCTTGTTTGCTTTGCAAGTTACTACACCCTTGCCTAATGATGTACGCCATGGATTTTGGTCTTTGGCACATACTGAAACGCCTGTGTTGATGTAATCATAAGGGGGTTATGCTGATAATGTCATGATTGTTCGATGCCTGTGTTCACCTAGAGATGAAAAACTGACCAGCTATTCCTTCATGCATTCAGATCTACAAAATGTGATGGTCTTAGCATATCACAGAGCATGCTCCAGCTTTGGGACTTGTTATTTGTTATAATAAATATACAGAAGACAACATATTTTGAGCACATAAAGAAATGTAATCAATATCATTGTTCTGTTATACATCACTTAATCTTACCTTGACCTGGGTAGTCTACATATACTTCAGGTTGTTCTATCTTGACATTTGCTGGTGTTTTACTTTCCATATCCTCAAAGACTTGCATTTCGGTGAGAATCTCTATGTCAGAACTGTGAACGCAATCAGTCTGAAAGAAAAATAAGTTATACATGGGATCAAACAAATAAAATATAAAAATGAATTTGATACAACTTTTTATGATCTTGGAGAACCATGATTTATAAAGCAAGATGTTTTCCCAAAAAAATACAACTAGGCTGCAAAGCAAATTGTAAGGTGTAGGTCAAAACAGCAAATATGAATTACAATAAAGAAGTCTGTTTTAAATGTGGGAACAGTTCTTCTTCTTCTTCTGCGTTCATCCGGAGTTTTTTTTTCCGGACGTGATTGCGTTGTGCCTGTTTACAGCAGAGCTGCGTTCTTGCACCGTTAGGCCGACACATCCGAATTCTATGGGCATTTGTTGACCGGGTTAACCTTCCGGGTTGGGGGAACAGTTCAATACATTTTCGTCTGCTCTCAAGGGAAGGCAGAGGCAAACCATCGGCAGGGAGGCTTGCATAAGTGCAGAGACATGTTGCTCTGTTACTGGGCTCAACCAAGATATTGTTACCTCCTGCACTTGGTTGCTTAGCCTCACTTCCATAAAATGAGCCTTCCATACACCACAGGCTGCATCTACAAGCACCAGATTGATGCAGTCCGCAGATTTTGGACTTTAATGACAATAACAAGCTGTATGGTCAAATCAAACCTTCTACTAAATGAATTTGCTAGCCAAGCAATTTTCCAATTGGTAGCCGCTGAGACAAACTGGAAAGAATAACAAGCACAGACAGTGGTCATTACAACAACTGAGAGCATCTTCATACACATTAATACATGTGGAAAGTGTTAGGAGACATGTATGTGGTACTGCATTTTGTCGGGAGTCTCTGTGGTGAAGTGATCAAGTCATCTGCCTCGTTTTCTGAAAGTTGTGGGTTTGTTTTCTGACTGTGTCATGCAGATTACTAGTGCAATTTTTCTGGAAATCCCTAGAGTATTCGCGGAGGCCATGAAATTACTAGGCACTTGATAGGACTTCTATTAGTAAACTAGATACTTCACATCACCAAACAGTTAACATGAAACCACAAGACCTGGTCTCTCCTGTACCATCACAGTGTAATCTAAGAATTCCATATGAATATTTCTGATAGCCAGATAGGAAACAGTGCCATTACACAATAACTATTAAAATTACTAATATGGAAATACAAATGTAGTAATACTTCCTAGTTCAGACTGAACTCTTAAACATGTCAGTATCTAATAACAATAAACAAAAAGTTACTCACTTCAGAGACTGGTTCCAGTTTTATATTGTTACTTGATCTCACTTCAGAGACTGGTTCCAGTTTTATATTGTTACTTGATCTCATTTCAGTAACTGATTCCAGTTTTATATTGTTACGTGATAACATGTACAATTCCATGTTTCCTAAAATCATAAAATAAACAGTAATTAACTGTCATGTTTGAGGTATTCTTTGCAATTATAACTGATAATATTTATAAACAGTACAGATTAACACATTCATGTATGCCTTTGTACAGATATTGCTTCATCTTTTGCACGCTACCCGCTACTGCAGGTAATCTAACCATTAATCATACAACAAATGTATGCATGCAGGCTTGTATCTAGCCTGCAAATATGTGGGTTATTAGTAGGCCTCTTTCAGTCATGTAGGACTGTAGAGTTGTGCCGCAGGGGAGGCACCTGACAGCACCGCTGGTGACTGTATAGTCCAATGCGAGAGTGACAATCTCTGTCACAGTTTCCGCTTCTGTAAGACGAGACAGGTCCCGCAGTAAGTGACTGCATTTTTGCCTGTGCCTCATATCCTCAGTTTGTTGGGTCAAATTGCACTCAAAGAGAACCGGTCCATTTCGTAAATCTATTTTTCAGGAATAATTGTCTGTTGCAACTCTCTCCCAAATGTCTGGATCTATGCCAAGGATTTTCATATCTTGTTTACACACATCCATATATTGAAGTTGGGGTCTTCCGGTTGGCTTCTTGGCAGTTTTCCATATAGGAGATCTTTGGGAATACGTTCAATATGCTACCAATTTTACAGGGCCACGAGCAGAAATGCTAATTTTCTCAGATCCCATTGCACTTCCTGGTTGTAGATCACGACACAAAAATATTAATAACTACGCTTAGAATTAACGTACAGTCTTCATTTAGATGCAGGTTGGATTCGTCTTGTCAAGCAGTATCTAACTGTGATAGTTTCATAAGTAAAAACCCTATTCTTAAATATTAATATTGTCTCAAAATGCTACATTTATTAGAGGGTTCGATCGGGTCATGACCCAAAATTAAAACGCAAGTGATGTACGGGGCCTCCCGCAATGATTCACTGTGTCGCTCAAACTCGCTATGTATAGACCATGCATTCTTTCGAAGTCATTCATTCATTCAAACCTCACGTGACAATAACACACGTCATCCTGGGTTTTCCAGGAAAGGTTTCCCTAATATTCCGTGCGCAGCGATTGGTTCAATCATTGTGGCCTTTTATATAAATAAGAATATATTTCATACTTACCGTAATTAATTATTTTCAGGCGCTTTTTATAGCACCATCAATTATAGATGTATGTTTGAATTCTGCATACAATTTTAAATATATCTGGAAAGTTTCATTGCCAACGCTGCTTAAATTGTGGATGATAACATTTTCTGTGAAGATGTATTTTTGTTCTTTGCGCATATCGATCGGACTGGCATGTACACTTTGTAACACTATTCTGGCGCTGTTCATAGACACCCATAAATTCTAGATGGATTTTTAAATTCTGCATGCAAGTTAGCATATATCTGGAAAGTTTCATTGCCAACGGTACTTAAATTGTGGATGAAAAAGAACATTTTCTGCGAAGACATGCCTTTTTGAATGGAGAAACCCAATGGGCATGGGCCATGGCGACCGCATACAGATCGGACTGGCATGTAAACTTTCACTTCGTAACACTTAAAACGTGCAATTTGACCTACTAAAGTAAGAGAACCGGTTCACCTGGCCTAGGGGTGTAACGTCTTTCTCCATCATCCCGTGTACTCTCGTGAGTGGCGCGACGTACGGCGAGAATCTGTAGGGGCTTCTGGCCGCGGTGGTGACTTACGGGGTATGTGAGCCGGTCGCTCAAAAAGCAATGGCATCCACCCATGACCCGTGGGTTGAGACAACCTCACAGCGGAGAAAAATTTATCGAAAATAGAAATAGCACGCTGGACCGTAATTAATGTTTTTTTTCTGGCGCTTTCAATAGAAAACCATCAATTGTAGATGGATCTTCAAATTCTGCATCAAATTTTTCAGAAAGTTTCATCGCTTAACTTGCTGTAATTGTAGTTGAAAAAAGGTGAAGATGATACGATCATGATGAGTGCCTTTGTGAATGGGAAACCCAAAACGGCGGCTTGCCTATATTATTAATCTTTGTGGAACAATCATTATGTCCTCGCTAGTATAGATCTAAGTATCCCGCCTGTCACACGGGAGACCAGGGTTCTATTTCCCTATGGGTACATTTTGTTTTTTAAATTTTTCAGAAATTTATTAGGTGATGTAATAGAAAATATTACACATTACGAACTAACATATTATATAGAACTGAGAAACTTTAAGCTTGTGAATAAAGTGTGCTCTATGGATCTGCAGAAGCTGCCGACTGCCAGGGAGCACATCCCACAAGTGACAGAGGTAGCGGAATGATCGAGTGTCGGAATCAATGGATCCAATAGATGTCTTTGTTAAAGTGAATTTTAATTTCCATATAAATATCGCCCCTGAATCAGCACAGTTTCATCGCTAAACTTGCTCGAATTGTGGTTGAAAAAAAGATTGTCTGCAAAGATGTGACTTTGGCTTTGTGAATTGGAAACCCACGGGTCATGGCGGCCACGCATATTGATCGGACTACTCAAATCATGCAATTTGAACTACTAAAGTTAAAGTGAATACAATGTTAAAGATTAATAATAATTTATTTGTATACCTGTACTATCTTTTAATCATTATGTATATTCGAATTCTGCACCCATTTTTACATTTATGTGGAACGTTTAATTGATTATGGTCATTTATGGCAGTAGAAAAACATTATTTCCGCTCACGAGTTTTGTCCTCGTTCATGGAAAGCCAAGATGGCGGCCGACATGAATATCGATCAGAATCGGCTAACATCCTGCAATATGAACTACTAAATTTAAAGAGAATACAAGTTTAAAGATTATTAATAATTTATTTGTATACTTTTGCTATTTATTTATCATTTAACAAGACGGAGCATATATTTGCAGTCAGTTTTCAAGATCCATCTATGACTCGTTTGAGACAATAACCGAACCGGCAGGGGAGATAATACGGGCCACACTGAAGAGTTCCAAAAAAAAGGCAAACGTATGATAATTTTATACGGAAATACCTTCACAAAAATGTGAATATCTTCACTTAGAATTGACATACAGGAATCATTGAGGTGAGGTACCATTAGATTTCGTTTTTCAAGGCCTTTCAATGGTGGTGGTCTCATTAGTAAATATATCATGATCATTCCTGCTACTACTGCTTTTATTTTTTGATCTGGCGGCTTAAAAGATGCATAGCGTGTTCCATCGTGCCATTACCTGAAGTGAAAACGAAAATCATGTACGGAGTCGTTCCGCCAAGGAAAATCTTGTCCCAGAAAACGCTCTCTAGTTTACCATGCATTCTTTCGACGTCATTCATTCATTCATATCTCACATGACAAGAACACACATCATCCTGGGTATTCCAGGAAAGGTTTGCTTAATATTCCGTGCACGGCGATTGGTTGAAAATCATCATGACCTTTTATATAAATAAAGATATATTTTATACTTACCGTAATTAATTTGTTTTTTTTGGGGGGGGGGGGGGGGGGGGGGGGGGGGGGGGGGGGGGGGCTGTTTATAGAAAATCACTAATTATAGATGTATTTTTTAATTCTGCATACAATTTTAAATATATCTGGAAAGTTTCATTGCCGACTTTGCTTAAATTGTGGAGAAAAACCACATTATCTGCGAAGGCGTGTTTTTGTTCTTTGCGCATATCGATCGGACTGGCATGTACACTTTGTAACACTATTCTGGCGCTGTTCATAGACACCCATAAAATTTAGATGGATTTTTAAATTCTGCATGCAAGTTAACATATATCTGGAAAGTTTCATTGCCAACGGTACTTAAATTGTGGATGAAAAAGAACATTTTCTGCGAAGACATGCCTTTGTGAATGGAGAAACCCATGGGCATGGGCCATGGCGACTTCATACCGATCGGACTGGCATGTAAACTTTCACTTCGTAACACTTAAAACGTGCAATTTGACCTACTAAAGTTAGAGAACCGGTTCACCTGGCCTAGGGGTGTAGTGTTTTTCTCCGTCATCCCGTGTACTCTCGTGAGTGGTGCGACGTACGGCGAGAATCTGTAGGGCTTCTGGCCGCGGTGGTGACTTATGGGGTACGTGAGCCGGTCGCTCAGAAAGCAATGGCATCCACCATGGACCGTGGGTTGAGACAACCTCACATGCGGCGAAAAAATTTATCGAAAATAGAAATAGCACGCTGGCCGTAATTAATGTTTTTTTTTCCCTGGTGTTTTCAATGACAACCATCAATTGTAGATGGTTTTCGAAGTCTGCACTCAAATTTTTCAGAAAGTTTCATCGCTAAAACTTGCTGTAATTGTAGTTGAAAAAAGGTGAAGATGATACGATCATGATGAGTGCCTTGTGAATGGGAAACCCAAAAGCGGCGGCTTGCCTATATTATTTAATCTTTGTGGAACAATCATTATGTCCTCGCTAGTATAGATCTAAGTATCCCGCCTGTCACACGGGAGACCAGGGTACATTTTGTTTTTTAAATTTTTCAGAAATTTATTAGGTGATGTAATAGAAAATATTACACATTACGAACTAACATATTATATAGAACTGAGAAACTTTAAGCTTGTGAATAAGTGTGCTCTATGGATCTGCAGAAGCTGCCGACTGCCAGGAGGCACATCCCACAAGTGACAGAGGTAGCGGAATGATACGAGTGCCGGAATCAATGGATCCAATAGATGTCTTTGTTAAAGTGAATTTTAATTTCCATATAAATATTGCCCCTGAATCAGCAGTTTCATCGCTAAACTTGCTCGAATTGTGGTTGAAAAAAAGATTCTCTGCAAAGATGTGACTTTGGCTTTGTGAATTGGAAACCCATGGGTCATGGCAGCCACGCATATCGATCGGACTACTCAAATCATGCAATTTGAACTACTAAAGTTAAAGTGAATACAATGTTAAAGATTAATAATAATTTATTTGTATACCTGTACTATTTTTTAATCATTATGTATATTCGAATTCTGCACCCATTTTTACATTTATGTGGAAAGTTTAATTGATTATGGTCATTTATGGCAGTAGAAAAACATTATTTCCGCTCACGAGTTTTGTCCTCGTTCATGGAAAGCCAAGATGGCGGCCGACATGAATATCGATCAGAATCGGCTAACATCCTGCAATATGAACTACTAAATTTAAAGAGAATACAAGTTTAAAGATTATTAATAATTTATTTGTATACTTTTGCTATTTATTTATCATTTAACAAGACGGAGCATATATTTGCAGTCAGTTTTCAAGATCCATCTATGACTCGTTTGAGACAATCACCGGACCGGCAGGGGAGATAATACGGGCCACACTGAAGAGTTCCAAAAAAAAGGCAAACGTATGATAATTTTATATGGAAATACCTTCACAAAAATGTGAATATCTTCACTTAGAATTGACATACAGGAATCATTGAGGTGAGGTACCATTAGATTTCGTTTTTCAAGGCCTTTCAATGGTGGTGGTCTCATTAGTAAAAATATCATGATCATTCCTGCTACTACTGCTTTTATTTTTTGATCTGGCAGCTTAAAAGATGCATAGCGTGTTCCATCGTGCCATTACCTGAAGTGAAAACGAAAATCATGTACGGAGTCGTTCCGCCAAGGAAAATCTTGTCCCAGAAAACGCTCTCTAATTTACCATGCATTCTTTCGACGTCATTCATTCATTCATATCTCACATGACAAGAACACACATCATCCTGGGTATTCCAGGAAAGGTTTGCTTAATATTCCGTGCACGGCGATTGGTTGAAATCATCATGACCTTTTATATAAATAAAGATATATTTTATACTTACCGTAATTAATTTGAAAGCAATGGCATCCACCCATGACCCATGGGTTGAGACAACCTCACATGCGGAGAAAAATTTATCGAAAATAGAAATAGCACGCTGGACCGTAATTAATGTTTTTTTTTTCACGCGCTTTCAATAGAAAACCATCAATTGTAGATGGATCTTCAAATTCTGCATCAAATTTTTCAGAAAGTTTCATCGCTAAACTTGCTGTAATTGTAGTTGAGAAAAGGTGAAGATGATATGATCATGATGTGTGCCTTTGTGAATGGGAAACCCAAAACGGCGGCTTGCCTATATTATTAATCTTTGTGGAACAATAATTATGTCCTCGCTAGTATAGATATAGGAGGAGCGGCTGGCCGAGAGGCTAGAATGCCGGACTCTCATTCGGGAGACCCGGGTTCGATCCCTCGGTAAGTGTGGGATTTTTTTCTGTTGGGGGCAAAAAGAAAATCCTAACCTGCACAGTTCGCGGCGACTGCACTAGCCAGGCGGCCTTTATTCCTCAGGCTCAAAGACCCCTCTGCCATACACCGCAAGGTACTATATTGGCAGTAAATGACAGTTTTTTTTTTTTTTAGTATAGATCTAAGTATCCGGCCTGTCACACGGGAGACCAGGGTTCTATTTCCCTATGGGTACATTTTGTTTTTTAAATTTTTCAGAAATTTATTAGGTGATGTAATAGAAAATATTACACATTACGAACTAACATATTATATAGAACTGAGAAACTTTAAGCTTGTGAATAAAGTGTGCTCTATGGATCTGCAGAAGCTGCCGACTGCCAGGGAGCACATCCCACAAGTGACAGAGGTAGCGGAATGATACGAGTGCCAGAATCAATGGATCCAATAGATGTCTTTGTTAAAGTTGAATTTTAATTTCCATATAAATATCGCCCCTGAATCAGCATAGTTTCATCGCTAAACTTGCTCGAATTGTGGTTGAAAAAAAGATTGTCTGCAAAGATGTGACTTTGGCTTTGTGAATTGGAAACCCACGGGTCATGACGGCCACCGCATATTGATTGCGCTACACTTGTCAACACACAAAACGTGCGATTTGACCTACTAAAGTTAAAGAGAACACAAGTTTAAAGATTATTAATAATTTATTTGTATACTTGTACTATTTTGTAATCATTTAACATGACGGAAGGAACATATTTTTGAAGTCAGTTTTCATATAACCGTTTGAGACCATCTCGCACACGCACCCGCTGGTGAAGGTAATCTGACTAATAGGACACATTGGAGAGCTCCACTTACGGGTGAATAGTATGAGAAATCGCAACTCGTCTCACCTTCACAAAAATGTGAATATCTTCACTTATAAGTGACATACAGGCATCATTGAGGTACCATTAGATTTTGAATTTCAAGGCCTATCTTCTGTGGCCGTCTCATTAGTAAATTCTCAAATTTAAAATCGTGATAGGACTGCCTAAGATGCATTTGCTGGCGCGTTTCGTGGATTTTATTGTCAGCTGATATAATTATCAAGAAAACACTTTTGAATATATATGATGGCTGAAAAAATATTAAACGCTGAGAGTCAATACTTACAGAACGTCAAAGAATGTTGTTGTTGTAATCCGCTGTTCCATGGATCACCATGGTAATGGTTGTCTGGCAAGAATGCGACAGCGTGGAATGGCGAGGGGATCTGGCCGATGCTCGACGCTTAGAGGAAAGGTGAGACGCACCTATAATCAGATTACTACTGGTACTATTGGGGTTATAACTCTTCGCTGGCTTCTGAGGATGGGGACGGAGTGCTTATGGGAATGCCCCGAATGCTGTGATGTCGGTTCTTAAATCAATCAATCAATCATTATTCAATTCGCTGTTCACATCAACAAGCCGCCATGTTTTCAATGCCGGAAGTTGGTTTCTCTAATAACTTCATTAGGCTTACAATTGAAAAGAGCAGACTGACCAGAAAGACGAGCCCGCCAGACAGAGAACCACAACGACACTCTCTCAGTTGTGCGAAGGGGTCGGGACAGACGAAGAATGCATAATCACAGCTTAGACCAGTGGTTCTCAACCATTTTGTCCCGTGCCCCCCCTTACCATATTTTCAGAACGTCAATCCCCCCCCCTTTTTTTTGTATTTCCTCCCTATAAATCCTCCCATCCCACCCCCGATAGTCCGATACTACACAGTATACATAAAAATGGAAGCTAAATTTAATAACACATACCAGAACAAGTCTAGACGTCTACATAAAACGTGATTTGCGGGTCTACTTACGTTATAAAGTAAATTTCAGAAGGGCAAGAAGTACAGAAACGTAAAGTATGGTGGTAAAAACAAAACAATATAAAGTAATCGTTTCTTGTATTGACGGGATCTTGAAATAATCTTCATTCCCCCCCCCCCCCGGAAACCCTAAAATTCCCCCCCCCCCCCCGGGGGGGGGGGGATTCCCCACCGGTTGAGAACCACATGCTTAAACAATACGTGCGATGCTCAAGAAATCACCTAACACCGCCCCAGGCCCAGACGGCATCCGATATGGTGACCTACTGGTGATGATGACATGAAAGAACTGGCCAGAGAATTCAACACCAGTATCCAGAGGGGTCAGATCAAAGAGGAATGGCTACACAGCTACGCTGCCAAAACGGAACAAAGAACATTCCAAGATAAGCGGCTACAGAATCATTACGATGCAGAACACTGCTGGCAAGCTACTGGAGAAAATTGTAGCATACAGACTTGCTCGTGATTTGGAACAACTCGGCTGCTTCCGCCCACACTTGGAGGATACAGACGTAACAAAGAATCATGGCTGAATGCGGCGGTCTTTGCTCAAGATGTTTACGAAGGATTTCAGGTCAGAGAAGAGACATGTGCGGCTGCCATAGACTTAGAGGACGCATACAATAGAGTATCCTTCGAGCACTTGATGCAAACCCTTCCTCAGACTGAAAGTGCACTCCTCACCTTGTACGATGATAGCTGCAGTTCTGCTCCAAAGGAAGGTGGTGCTAAGATGCGGGAGTTGGTCTTCTGAGCCGATAACGATATGTCCAGGATTGCCGCAGGGTTCACCACTGTCACCAATACTATTTAACGTGTATACGGTGCCGATCACCGAACAACAGTTGGACGGGAGGGGTAGGACTCTGTCATTTGCTGACGACATTCTCGTGTATCGACAGGGTCGAGATAGACAGGCGGTTGCCAATGATATGCAGGGCGAACTAGATCGAATTTCCTCATGGTGTGCTGATGCCGATGCCCTTGTCAACCCTGCAAAGGTATCGGTTACATGGTTCTCCCTAAACAGCCATATTGTGAACACAGACCTGCCGGCAGTAAGAATGGATGGGAGCATTATGAGTAGAACCCAGTCAATGACATATCTTGGCGTGAGGCTTGATCGTAGCCTGTCCTTCAGAGTTCATGTCGATTATGTCATAGTAAAAGCTCGAAAAGGTTTGTCAGCAATGAGAGTCATGGCGACTACCAATATCGAGCAAAGACTGCTAATAGGCCTACTTCTGTTCCAAGGACTGGTGCTTTCACGCTTCGAGTATGCCCTGACCATCCTCACTGTTAGCCCTACACAGATTGGAAGACTTGAAAAGGTACAAAACGAAGTCAGGTGCATAATTTTGAGCTCCACGAGAGACACCAGCTGTGTAGCAATTAGATACCTCCTTGACTTCCCGACAATGGAACATAGGATCAAGATCTGGAGAGCTCGTGCATACTTAAAAATAAGTGCATATGAGCAGCATCCTCTGCATGACGCTATATTCAGAGAAAAGGGTGACAGGCTAAAGAGGGGCAAATCATGGATGGGTAATGCAGTGTTCATCGCGCTCATCTATGAACACTCAGATAGCCCCGAAGTGCTCATCTATACAGATGGACCTGTTGTAAAGCAGCAGAGAAGTGCGTGGGCATTTACAGCCTGTTCAGCGGGCCGAACAGTTCAAGAATCCAGTGGTGCCCACTCTATGACCACGAGCAGCATGACGATGGAGGTGATGGCAGTTACACAGGCTTTCATATGGCTGGAATCACATCATTATACCAATGTTTGTGTACTAAGTGATTCAATGGTAATGATTCAGAAGGTCGAAGCTGGATCTGTACGTAGACAGTGGACTGAGTCGCTGCGGAAGTCTGTTGTCCGTAAAGTCACCTTCATCTTCGTCCCGGGACATGCGGGAGACGAGGGAAATGAACGAGCTGATAAACTGGCTGGCTCTGCACCCCCTGTAGATGGCCAGCCCACGGATCGTGCCCTTGTTATGAACGTCCTTAAAGATATGGCGAGAACAGAGGACTTTGACGTCAGTGAATCCACATCGCTGTCCAGGATGAAAGACTTGGGAGTAAGAATCGGCACGGCCAGACGCGAGAGGTACATCGGGAAAACGAGGAGCCTCGTCAACCAAAACAGAACTGGCACTATTAGCCACCGGACGCTGATGCATATGCTGGGAGCAGGATCTGAGCACCTATGGACCTGTCCGGAGTGCAATGAAGATACCCCAACTGATAACTGATAATCCACTCTTTGGTATGCGTCCATTCATCCACCATGTGCCATGCCGGAAAGCGTGGGCGGTCATGACTCGCCATTTCACTCGATCATCAGAGTCGTGGATCAGCTCAGTGTTCCTGTCTTGATCATGCCATGGGGCCAAGCCATTCAGGTATTTACTTCTCGGTCTTCTCCTTGGTCTCTTCCCTTCGATCTTGCCAGTTGTCACCAAGTTCTCCAATTCATTTCTTCTCATAACATGTCCAAAAAAATTTGACTGTCTACGTCTAATTTCTCTAATTAATTTACGATTTTCATTTGTTTCCTGTACATGCCATTTAGTAATGGCATGCCATCATCTAACCATGTAATCCTCTCACCCGCAATAACCAGAGCGCCCGTAGCAGGCTCCCGTGTAATTGCTTCATAGTTTATGCCCGTTATGGGTCTCACACCCCACTTCGACTCCACTCTGCTAAAATAGTCATTAATGGCACTGTTTTCTAGTTCCAGGTGTAAGTTGCGGGTCGGGGACCCCAACCCATCTGGGCACTCGGCATTAACAATGCGGGGATTATCAATATCAAAGCCATCGTTGATGAAGCCGGTCTCCTCCTCGCCCGTTTCAGGCGGCCCCTCTTCGCCACTGAAATCGGTCAACTCAACTCTATTAGATATTGCTACAAAGTAACATTAGTTAACTAGCCATGTCTTCAAATGCATATTGTCGTAAACTCAATCCTTACCGCCGCCTCCACGAGCAGCTCAGTGTGGAAGGATTACGGCAATCAATCATCGTGACCACCAACCCATCTACGATTGGCCCATTGCAGCAACTACTAGTTCGTTTCCCCAATCTTGGTGCACAGGATGTTATCGTGCCTGTGTGGGTGCGTCTGGCATTCAATACTGCCCTCAGCTTCCCTGATATCAACCGGTTCGTGGTCCAGAACCTTGGCCGAGCGTTGGTTCAACAGCTGACGGTCAGGCTCTCCGGCAATGAAGTCTTTTATCTTGTGGACGGTGGCGTCTACGTCTACGTGGATCTTTGGAATAGTCAATCGGAACGGGCGAGCGCGGTGTATCAAGGAATCGATACAAGCATTGGCATGAACGTGACCAAGACTCGTTTGGCGCAGCGGATGCTCTCGTCGTGCACCCCCCCCCCCCCCCCATGCGCCAGACGTGGCCATCGTGAAGGCCTACAAACAACAGGTATTACGTACCGCAAGAATTTGAGCTGCTTCAAACGCATGCGCTGTCGCATAAATTCTTGGAGTTGTTGATCGATGAAAGACTGTCGCGCCATTCGACTACAAGCAGCCGTCATTCTTTGATGTGTTGTCGATCGAAGAAAGACTGTCGCGCCATTCGTCTACAGGCGGCAGCCATCCTTTGATGTGGTAGACAGACTGTCTTGGTGAAAGTCGGCAAGATCTTTTGTTGTGGGGAAAACAGGTCTCCGGATCACAAGCCGGCCAGACTTTTTGAAGTACCGGGACAATTCCCCAGATGAAAGCGGATTAGACGACCAGTTGTTTACATCGAGTCGGAAACGGAGAGAGAAAATAGCTTCTCGACGCCTAAGTGTCTAGTCAGATTTGTGACGTCATTCAGACACAGTATTAAAACAGTCTGGATAAACAACTTTGGCGGGAGTTGACCAAATGTTGCGAAACAACAAGGACGTGTGTGATGTTCCTAGTTTGATTCTGGAGAGAGACTACAGTGTCTTAAGTTGATTTACATCGGCGGACATTTTTCCTTTGTGTGATTTAGTAGTCTCAATTTCAAACAGGAATAAATATATGGTATTTAATTAAATAGACCTAAATTAGGTTATTCTTAGGAATCGAGTGTAGTAATGTGCGTTATGAGAACGTATTATAAGAGCGTGGGCAACAGTAGGCTATCGCGTTGCTTAAACTAGCTTGTGTGAGATATCAATTAACTCAGTGAGTTAAGAACAATGTAGTGGGATGATATTTAGGGAGATTGAGGATGGTTGGGGGGGGGGGGATAAAGGAAATGTAAAGTGGTAGGATCTTCCAGTAGGGTATCTACTGGGTTTCTGCACTTTTCCTTTAGTCTTTCCTTGTCTTACTATGACTCAGACCGATGTGATGAGCTCCTCTGCATTATGACAGAGTTTAGTTCTCTGTTATATATCTGAGTGCGGCCGTCGGCCTACACTCACCTAATAAAGGTTGGAATCGGGTTGCTCTCACCAGGTGTGTTCTCTCTTCAAGAGGTTCCACTATATTTTACAACAAGCTAGAAGAAAAGTCATGGCTCGATTATTGAAGGCAGTGTTTACTCAGCGGCTTTTGCACTGGGCCCATAACCCAGAGGGTCTGCAAGAACCTGGCCTCTGCTGAGCAGGAACTGATGATCATCTAAGAGTGATTCCTCGGTGGTGGTTCTTATTATAGTAGAGTGCAGATACTTACAATACCACCAGTAACAGGAACAATAGTAGTATATAGAAAACTTGAAAATTAACATTGTGTTTTTCTAAATGGGGAATTCTCGTGAGACATTACCAATTAACATTGAGTTTTCTAATTGGTGAATTCCTATGAGAAATTAACGACTAACCTTTAGTTTTCAAAGTGTCAGTAAACGTTGTTTTACTATACAAGGATTATCCGATCACAGAACCTTTAGTGACATATTAGTTACACTGCGTGTGTCAGATTCATGGTCAGTATTGGACTATATCCATTATTGGTGACCAGGCATCCGGACTATCCAAGAGCTATTGGAGGAAGTCGGCATCTGGCCGGAGAGATGCATCATTTGGTGAGGTCTTCTTGTACTTGATCTATGGTGCTGTTGTGTGGCCAGTACTGTGATGAAGCAGACTTTGCTCCTGAGCTGTTCGGTCTGATTCTGCATACACACTAGATTATACGACAGACATTCTACACATACACTTTGCACATGCCTGACATTTTCTTTATTAAATTAATTTGTCATTTTGTTAGACGCTAGAGTTGTGTGGTATGTTTTGGAACAGAATGAGAGGGGGCATGGTCCAGTGGTAAGAGAGAGAGAGAGAGAGAGAGAGAGAGAGAGAGAGAGAGAGAGAGAGAGAGAGAGAGAGAGAGAGAGAGAGAGAGAGAGAGAGAGAGAGAGAGAGATCCAAGGACTGATGGGGTGTTGTGGACAGAAATCCAGAAGATCCTCAAGATAATGATATGGGGTTAAAAGAATGTGGGTGTTGATTCCCCTCACCACAGGGACGACACTTATTACGACATTTACTGGGGGCTCGACACTGGGATCGCTTGACACGGGCAGCTCTCTGACAGGGGATGGTGATATCATATTAATGAGGATCCAGCTAAGGTGAATGTGGATAGGAATTAAGACACATATCTTACCTGTTCACACTTCACAATTCTACATAGGTCTTTGGTCATAATTCTACTCTTGTCATTGAGAGATTGTTTTGTGTTGTGCTGGTTTTTGGTGTTAAATATATAGATAGATTTTAAATAGTGAATATATATATATATATTGTTTTGAGACATTTACACTCAGCCTGCTGGCTCACCTCTCTGAAAACTGCCAACTCCTAAGGGGGGAAGGAATAGGCTTGTCGGGTTCTGCACTAACAGAGTACATACAGGAGGTGGAGAGAGATTTTCGTCAAGCAGAAAGGGAAGATCGGAAGGCAGAGATGGAATTAAGAAAGATGGAGTTAGAGACTAAAAGAATAGAAGCTGAGCAAGCCACTAAAAGGTTAGAACTTGAAGCTGAGCAAGCTGCTAGGAAACTTGAAGCTCAACAAGCTGCTAGGAAACTTGAAGCTGAACAAGCTGCTAGGAAACTTGAAGTTGAGCAAGCTGCTAGGAAACTGGAAGCTGAGCAAGCTGCTAGGAAACTGGAAGCTAAGCAAGCTGCTAAGAATCTTAAAGCGGAGCAAGCTGCTAAGAGATTGGAAGCTGAACAAGAAGCTCAGAAAAGGGAGCATGCGGGAACTCAAGCTTAAGAGGCAATCTAGTGGGGAAACTGAGGGAGCAGTGGAAGGTTCCTCTCTCCCTGGCTCAACCCCAGTGGGTGGACATAGTTACCATGCTATTAAGTTTCCTTTGGCTATCTATGAAGAAGACAAAGAGAAGATCGACCAGTACTTACAACTCTTCGAGGCAATGTCTGTTGCAATGGGTCTGGATCGTGACAAATGGTGTCTTAAGTTGTCCCAGGGATTACGCGGGACAGGTTATGAGGTTTACTCCCGCCTGCTGCCACATATCAGTCACTGACACATAGCAGACTGAGAAAGGCTGAAGGGAGCTTCCCTAAAACATGCACCGAAATGTACAATTATGGAGTGCACAGGGAAACTAGGGAAGCGTCACGAAAAAGGTCACTAAGGAGTTAGACTTGGGCTGCCGTCCTGTTCGGACGCAGCATGTCTTTTGAGCAATGGCTAACATTCTGTTATGCCGCTTGTGTGTAATTCAGTGTGTGTTCTCAAGTTCTGTGGAGCGATTGAATGTGGTCAACATGTGAGTAATTGAGTCGACAGATTAAAAGTGATTGTCAAGAAGAAAGTCTTCGTTCCAGTGCCTGTGTTGGTCTTCAGAATTCAAAGGTATTCATATTATTATTAATATTATGTCAACCCCTGGACGCATCGATAGCCTGTACAGCATATCACTTCATGGCAAATGGGGGCTCGTCCGGGACACCAGGACACGAGAACAATTACGACGAACTGAAAACGGCTCTGCTGAAACTTTTCGAAGTTACGTCACATATCTACCGGAAAAAATTTCGAGCAGCGACATGAGAACCAGGAGAGTTGTTTGCCGCCTACAGTCAGCATCTGAAATCCTATCTCCATAAGTGGGTGGATTTGGCTGAGTTCACGCATGACTATGAGAGTCTGGAAGAGCTCATGATAGTTGACCAGATGCAAAAGCAAATGTTGAAACCTCTCAGGACATTCTTGGGAGAACAAGGGGCGGAACGTATCGACATGGTGACGAAATTGGCAGAACAGTTTGTCGAAGTACATGGGGAGGCTGAAGAAAACCATTCCACAAACACCAAAGGTCAGGAGAAACATGACCGAAAAAAATCCAAAAGCACGGGAACTAAGAAAGTGGAACCATATGTTAAAATTTCAGAGGAGAGTTTGGAGAAGACGAAGGAGGGAAGCAAAAGCACCTCGAATCTTCACCAAAAAGACAATGGATGGAGATGTGGTGTTCGATTTGTAAGTCGCCTTCACACAATACGAGGGACTGCAAATTGAAGGCTAAGAGCCCTCACTTCGCGGTGTGTCAAGTGGCTCCAAAGGAGGTTGCCACTGAAAATGCTGAGGTCGGCAAGGAAGCTCTCAACCAGGAGAGCTCACCAAAGTCCGGCACGAGAAAATTTAGGACAGGGAAATGGTGTAAACACTGCAGGTCAAACACGCATACTGCTAAAGACTGCAGGTTTAAGTAGGAGACTCACATTTCGTCGTGTGCCCAGTGGAACCCAAGGTGGAGTCCACCGAACAGGTCAAGGCCGAGGAAGAGACTCCAGACCAGCATAAATCATCTGTAGTGGAATTGATAGAAGTTAACGGCCGACAAGTTGAGTGTCTATATGACACTGGCCTGGACGGAGAGGCCATGATTTCTGCGGATCTGGTACACCCAGAACAATTCACAGGTGAGACCATGGAGATACAGCCTGCACAGAAGAGTGCTGTGGCCATGAAGTTGCCAAACGCCAAAGTGGAGATCCGGTCAAGATATGTCACCGGCACAATCAAGGCTGCTGTATTGACCAATCCCATTTTCCCAGTCATCCTCGGTTTCCGGTATGTTTTTCTGGGAATGCCCAGGGAGCCAATCCATATAGGAGCAATTCAGACTCGCTCTCAGACGAGAACTGATCAGGCAGAAGCAATTGTCACTAACCCACTGCCGGGGGAGTTGCAAACTGCCCAGAGTGAGGATGCAACCTTACGTCCTTGCTACAAGAAGCTGCAGAGAAGTGCTGATCCACATAAACGGGGGCAGTACTACATGAAGAATAGGATACTCTACAGGAGAGCCGGAAGAGAGACAACTTACACGGTCAGTTGGTGGTCCCAAAGGCCTACCGTTCCCAAATTCTTCATATGGGGCATACCATCTCATTTAGTTGGCATATGGGTATTGCCGCCACCATGCAGCGAATTTCCTGCCATTACTATTGGCCGGGAATGACCGGTGATGTGCGTAGGTATGTGAAGTCATGCCCTGAGTGCCAGAGGGTGGCACCGAAACACTGGACAGCGCCGGTGGTATTGGGTGAAATGCCCATCATAAACTCTCCTTTTGAGAGGGTAGCCATCGACATCGTGGGTCCACTTCCTAGGACTAGGAACATGTACATACTCACAATGGTGGATTGCTGTACAATGTGGGGTGAAGCCATACCATTGACCATTATTGACTCGAAATGAGTGACTGACGCACTGATAGAGGCCTTTACCAGATTAGGTTTCCCTAATCAGATTCTAACCGACAATGGGTCCCAGTTTTGTGGGAAACCCATAGTGGAGGTATTTAGGGTGTCCCACTCTAACCATATTCACACCAGCCCTTACCACCCTCAAGCCAATGGACAAGTAGAGCATTTCAACGGCACGTTGATGAAAATGCTCCAGAAACTGGCACAGGAAAAACCTGATAGGTGGGATGAATATATCCCAGCAGCACTTTTCGCATATCGGGAAGTGCCTCATGGCTCAACAGGACTACCACCCGCTACTTTGCTGTTTGGTCGTCCAATCAAACGACCATTGGAAGCCATGTTGAGGAGTTGGACTGAGGAGGGGACGTCAGAAGAAGTGATCTCCTCTTATAATACATGGAGGAACTGAAAGAAAAACTTCACACAGGATGGACTCTGGCGACTCAGAACTTGCGAAAGGCTAGAAAAAGACATGCGGCTTACTACAACCGTAGGTCTAAAGACAGATCTCTAGAGGTGGGAGACAAAGTCTTGTTGCTACTCCCAACGGGAACCAACAAACTGAGATAGGTTGGCAAGGACCATTTCCCGTGGAAAGGGTGGTATCCAGAACCAACTATCAGATCCGGATCCAGGGAAAGTCAAAGATTTTCCATATTAATCTCCTGCAGAAGTACGAGGAGAGACCCGGAGACAAAGCAGTCCACCTCATGGCAATGCCAGTCGCAGTGGAGACTGAAACGGGAATCAACGAGGGCAGGGAATATCCACTAGTAAACCAGGAAACCTGTAGGGATGTGCAGGTGAACCCTGATCTGACTCCCCAGGAGAGGGAAAAGAATACCCAGGTTCTCGAGTCTCATAAGCAGACACTGACTGATAAACCAGGACGAACGAGGTTGGTTGAGTTCGAGATGACCTTGACAACACAAGAGCCTGTTCGCCAAAAGGTTTACCCAGTGCCATTCTCTAAATAAAAGGCCTTGGAGGAGGAAATACAGAAACTGCTGAAGGATGACGTGATTGCACCATCCACATCCCCAAACAATGTGGGCGTGGTTTTGTTACTCAAACCAAGTGGAGAACACCGGTTGTGTATAGACTATCGACTCTTGAACAGTCACACTCAATTTTAGGTGGAACCTTTGCCGAATCCAACTCAGTTATTCGCTAGGCTCCATAAGGCTAAGCACTTCTCAAAAGTGGATCTGAGTTGGGGGTATTATCAGATCCCAGTCAAACCAGAGGTCCAACCCCTGCTGGCTTTCAGTACCCCCAAGGTCATGCCCGTTGGACTCAGCAATGCACCTAGTGTGTTTACTCACATGATGAGGACCTTACTAGATCCCTTACAGGATCCGTCCATTATCTCGTTCATGGATGATATACTGATTGCCAGTGACAGCTTGGATGACCATTTACAATCCTTGGAGAGAGTTTTCAATAGGCTCAGGGAAGCAGGGCTTACCGCTCGCCCAACCAAGTGCATGATTGGTTACCAGACTCTGGAATTTCTGGGTCACACCATCACTCCAAGGACAAATTGTCCCGGAGGAGAAGAACCTAGAAAAGATCAGACGTGCTCCAAGGCCAAAAACGAAGAAGGATGTGCGATCCTTTCTCTCGTTGTCTTAGGTTTTACCCAAAATTTCATCCCACATTTCACTGAACTGGGAGCTCCATTAACGGAAACCTTGAAAAAGGGATTCCTGGATCCAACCGTATGGACACCCAAGTGCGAGAGTGCATACAGTCAGTTGAAGAAGGCCTTGGTCAGCAAACCTGTTTTACAGCTCCGTGACCTTTCCAAGCCATTTGTGTTGAGAACAGATGTGAGTGGGATTGAAATTGGGGCAGCCTTGTTACAGGAAGGGAAAGACGATGCTTCGGTTTTGAAACCAGTGGCATACGCAAGCAAGAAACTTCTCCCGGCTGAAAGGAAATATTCGACCATCGAGAGGGAGTGTTTGTCTCTCGTGTGGGCCGTACAAAAATTTCAGCCCTATTTGTATGGAGTTCAGTTTCGGGTCCAGTCGGATCATCAACCCCTGATGTTCCTGGCCACTTCTCAAAAGCTCAACGCCCGTTTGATGCTGGTGGTCGTTGCTGCTTCAGCCCTACCATTTCACGGTGGAATATATACCTGGGAAGGAAAATGTTGGAGCTGATTTCCTGTCTAGACACCCTGCTCCTGAAGAAGAGGAATAGATCATCTGGATCGAACCTCCAATGAGAAAGAGTTGATGCGGACTACTCTCTTAAGTGGGGGCCTATGTCACATAAATTCTTGGAGTTGTCGATCGATGAAAGACTGTCGCGCCATTCGTCTACAATCAGCCGTCATTCTTTGATGTGTTGTCAATCGAAGAAAGACTGTTGCGCCATTCGTCTACAGGCGGCAGCCATCCTTTGATGTGGTAGACAGACTGCCTTGGTGAAAGTCGGCAAGATCTTTTGTTGTGGGGAAAACAGGTCTCCGGATCACAAGCCGGCCAGACTTTTTGAAGTACCGGGACAATTCCCCAGATGAAAGTGGATTAGGCGACCAGTTGTTTACACCAAGTCAGAAACAGAGAGAGAAAAATAGCTTCTTGACGCCTAAGTGTCTAGTCAGATTTGTGACGTCATTCAGACACATTATTAAAACAGTTTGGATAAACAACTTTGGCGGGAGTTGACCAAATGCTGAGAAACAACTAGGACGTGTTTGTTGTTCCTAGTTTGATTCTGGAGAGAGACTAGTGTCTTAAGTTGATTTACATCGGCGGATATTTTTCCTTTGTGTGATTTAGTAGTCTCAATTTCAAACAGGAATAAATATATGGTATTTAATTAAATAGACCTAAATTAGGTTATTCTTAGGAATCGAGTGTAGTAGTGTGCGTTATGAGAACGTATTATAAGAGCGTGGGCAACAGTAGGCTATCGCGTTGCGTAAACTAGCTTGTGTGAGATATCAATTAACTCAGTGAGTTAAGAACAATGTAGTGGGATGATATTTAGGGAGATTGAGGATGGTTGGGGGGGATTAAGGAAATGTAAAGTGGTAGGATCTTCCAGTAGGGTATCTACTGGGTTTCCGATCACAGAACCTTTAGTGACATATTAGTTACACTGCGTGTGTCAGATTCATGGTCAGTATTGGACAATATCCATTATTGGTGACCAGGCATCCGGACTATCCAAGAGCTATTGGAGGAAGTCGGCATCTGGCCGGAGAGACGCATCATTTGGGGAGGTCTTCTTGTACTTGATCTATGGTGCTGTTGTGTGGCCAGTACTGTGATGAAGCAGACTTTGCTCCTGAGCTGTTCGGTCTGATTCTATATACACACTAGATTATACGACAGACATTCTACACATACACTTTGCACATACCTGACACTTTTCTTTATTAAATTAATTTGTCATTTTGTTAGACGCTGGAGTTGTGTGGTATGTTTTGGAACAGAATGAGAGGGGGCATGGTCCAGTTGTAAGAAAGAGAGAGAGAGAGAGAGAGAGAGAGAGAGAGAGAGAGAGAGAGAGAGAGAGAGAGAGAGAGAGAGAGAGAGAGAGAGAGAGAGTGATCCAAGGACTGACGGGGTGTTATGGACAGAAATCCAGAAGATCCTCAAGATAATGATATGGGGTTAAAAGAATGTGGGTGTTGATTCCCCTCAACCCAGGGACGACACTTATTACGACATGTGCCCTTCTACCAATCTGCCCTTAGTGATCGGCTGGAGATTGAGTTTACCTTTAACTTTTCCTGCGTAATTCACGCAACAGAGGCTGACAGAGGGCTACGGTGATTTTCACCCTGATGCCGCAGCATGCTCAGGCGACTGTGCCCCCTCCCTTCTTGAGAAAACGTTATGCTTAGGGCAGTAGTCCTCCCTACACTGCCACTCACTCTGGCGCACCGTCCCCAACAGTAGCCACCGACACATGTTTATGGGGAGTACCCCTATATCTTATACATCTCTAATTGCTGAATAATATATCTGAATGATACTACCGCGGAGGTCTGGTACTGGATCTGAGAAGTATATCAGGAGTCAGAATGATACTACAGAGGCTCGCACCTCTTGCGGGGGTCTGGTTCAAGCCCCTTAGGGCAAGAACCAGCCCAACGCGCGAGTGTGAGGGTGGTGGTATCATTCTGACTCTGGATATACTACTAACATAATGATAATAATACTTGTAATATTATATTGTGCTGTCTGGCATAGTAACTTTAAACAATGGTTTCTACTTTTTGTACAATGATGCTTTATTGGAAGCACCATTCGTGTCCACACAAGCAAATTTCAATGTTATAAAATACAGCAAGGGAAGTATAGTATGTGTTTTCATGTTGTAGAACACAGCAAGGAAAGTATAGTATGTGTTTTATTGTTGTAAAACACAGCAAGGGAAGTATAGTATGTGTTTTCATGTTGAAGAACACAGCAAGGAAAGTATAGTATGTGTTTTCATGTTGTAGAACACAGCAAGGAAAGTATAGTATGTGTTTTCATGTTGTAGAACACAGCAAGGAAAGTATAGTATGTGTTTTCATGTTGTAGAACACAGCAAGGAAAGTATAGTATGTGTTTTCATGTTGTAGAACACAGCAAGGAAAGTATAGTATGTGTTTTCATGTTGTAGAACACAGCAAGGAAAGTATAGTATGTGTTTTCATGTTGTAGAACACAGCAAGGAAAGTATAGTATGTGTTTTCATGTTGTAGAACACAGCAAGGAAAGTATAGTATGTGTTTTCATGTTGTAGAACACAGCAAGGAAAGTATAGTATGTGTTTTCATGTTGTAGAACACAGCAAGGAAAGTATAGTATGTGTTTTCATGTTGTAGAACACAGCAAGGAAAGTATAGTATGTGTTTTCATGTTGTAGAACACAGCAAGGAAAGTATAGTATGTGTTTTCATGTTGTAGAACACAGCAAGGAAAGTATAGTATGTGTTTTCATGTTGTAGAACACAGCAAGGAAAGTATAGTATGTGTTTTCATGTTGTAAAATACAGCAAGCAGTATAGTATGGTTTCATTTTGTAGAACACAGCAAGGAAAGTATAGTATGTGTTTTCATGTTGTAGAACACAGCAAGGAAAGTATAGTATGTGTTTTCATGTTGTAGAACACAGCAAGGAAAGTATAGTATGTGTTTTCATGTTGTAGAACACAGCAAGGAAAGTATAGTATGTGTTTTCATGTTGTAGAAGTTTCCAAATGGTGCTGTATGTAGTCGGGGCGCAGTGTTGGGGGTGAGCGCCCAACATTGTTTAAATACCCCAATGGCTCGTGAATACATAACCTCTGCAGCAAAAGTCCAACTCCCGGCCTTCACGTGACGGAACTGTTTTAACCAACAGGAGAAGGGACGACGATGAGATTCTGGCGCCGAAAAATAACCAGTATGCTCTAGATGTGTATGCACGTACATGCATGCGCAGACACGTGTGTGTGAGCGTACACATCTACACTCGAGTGAGACCACAGTCTGCTCTAGCAAAGGAAAGGTGCTGAAGACAGGAGGCAACCAGCCAGGAGGCGCACCACAGAAATCAGGATGCCACGCAATACTGCAAAATGGAATATGTCGACTACTGCTAAATGTTATGGTGCTCGCCCTGCTTTGGACCCCCAGGCAGGTGCAGTGCCGGGCCCCTATGTCTCGAAAGGGTCCAACCACAACTACTGGAGGTCCTTCTCAGATGTCCTGTGGAGCCAGGAGACATGAGAATAGGACGGCTGGCCATACTAAACAAAGACTTAAAATAATGCACTGGAATGCGGAGGGAGTCAGCAACAAAAAAGTAGAATTAGAAAACATCTTGGACCAAGAAAAAGTAAGCATATGTTGCTTGCAAGAAACTCACCTCAACGAAAATATAGCCTTCAAAATCAGAGGCTACCAGTGTTACTGATCTGACCGAAAAGACAGGCGAAAAGGTGGGATACTGACCCTTATAAAATATAACATCATTGCTTCCCAAATCGAAGTCTACATGGAAGAGGCTGAGTATCAGGCACTTAAACTTAAGACAGGTAATACAGACCTACATCTGATCAATTACTACTGTTCAAGTGACCGCCCACAGGCACTGGACACACTACCAATAAAAGAAAAAATGATTGTGTGTGGCGATTTCAACAGCCACTCGCAGAGCTGGGGCTATGATCACATGGACCAGAGAGGAGAGAGACTGGAGGACTGGCAGAATGAGAATAGATCCATCTTGATTAACAAGCCGCCAGACCCACATACTTTCTACTCGAGATCATGGCACACTACAACTACACCTGACCTGGCTTTTCATTCACCAGACCTGGAGTGGAACATTACACGAATTGTTGGGAAACAACTTAGTGGCAGTGACCATCGGCCAGTCTTTCTAACTGTAGAAAATGAGCTTGTAAGTCAAAGCAGCACCCTCTCGAGGTGGAACTACAAGAAAGCAGACTGGGCAATGTACAAGCATCACACCAGCATACTGGTTAGAAACCTGAACACTGAGAAAGACATAAATAAAGTAGTTGAAGAGTTTGGGAAATGCATACTACAGGCAGTGCGAGAAATAGTACCAAGAGGAGCCCGTAAACAATATAAACCCTACTGGAGTAGTGAACTGGAACACTTGCATAATGATGTGGAAGTGTGTAGAAAGCAAGCAGAAGCCACACCCAGCTAAGAGTACCACAATAAATTCCAGCACGCAAAAGCCAAATTCCAAAGAGCCAAGCTGCAGGCTAGACGGAAAAGCTGGCAGGAGAAAACGGAGTCTCTGAACTTTGAAAAAGACACAAGGAAATCGTGGAAGCTAATAAAATAACTTAATGATGAGGGCTATACTCTGTGACAGGTTCGCCTTGGGTATGGAGAATTAACCAGGCCCAAGGGGTCCTTAGCCCTCCCGTGTATTCTAACCCCAGGGGTTGGACAGGTAGATACACTGTTTTCTCTGTGGTTGACCTCAAATGGTTTAAATATGTCTACAAACCCCTCCAGATTCTAGACCCCCACTCTCTACCTTCTCCCTTGGGACAATGAACCCTGAGGCATCGTCCGAGACCACACTCAATCACTGCACAAAGAATCTGTCAACCTCAACAAAGTTGATTCTACCCTAAAGACAATAGGTAGGAAATGAACACCCTGATAGTATAAACTATTTACAATAGCAGAGGATAGGGTAGAGACAGAATCAGAGTTAGAGATGCTACGATATTCATCAATAGGCTGACGTGCAGGTTTGAGGCAGATGTTCCGTCCAGTCGGTCCGACACTCACCCGGCTCCCTTCCAGACTGATGACTGGAACCTTTGGAGACCACTCCGTCCCCAGAGCTAAGATCAGATGTCAGAGGAACTACCTCTTCGGACCACAGACTGCTGGATGAACTTCTCGTCTGCTCTGTCCCAATGAGTCGCTGTGACCTACCTTTCACAGTTCTCGACGTACAGCCTGGTATGAGGACCCTCCTCCTTGAGGCGACCCCAGTTGATCTCTAGATGTTCCTAGAAGTAACACATGACCAATCTAATGGTCCCGTAGTAGAATGATTGGGCAATGAATCAGTACTGCAACAAGTTCAACACAGTCACTAGAAATACACCAATGTTCCTGTAAATGAGTTCAATGGTCACTACAAAGTCACCTGTTCAGACTCCCTCGGAGTCCAGCACATATCTTGAAACATGGTTGAGCTTGGTAACAAAACATATTGTCTCTATTTCTATGACTCGGTTGTTCGAATGATTGAGTAAGACCTATTTCATATTCAGCATACAAGGTTCATAAGGCCAAGGATGAGTGGACCTGTCTACCATCACGAGTTCTAGTAAGAAAATACGCAAGCTGGTGTGGGTCTAGTCATGACCGAACACTAGTACCGACGTAGTTACAGCCCCTTTGGTTTGGGCCAATCTTTGCCTGGACTCTCCGACGTTTAGGCGGAAACACATTGACTTGGAATTGATGAGCTCCCAGAGCTGCGCCTACCCCACCTTGGTAAGTCTCTCTGGAGTGAGCCTGCCATCATAACTCCTTAGTACATCAATTTTCAGTATACCCCGGCAAGATTGCTCAGGTAGATGAACTCTATTCTGAAATAGTCTTAATCACAGTTCTAATATGGAAAAACAAACCATCTAGTTCCACTAGTGCTGCTGCAGGGCTCTAGAATCACGTGGTGAGTATGAGTCATGCATGGTGATTCTCCCTCTTGCAGAATGTAGCACAGTCAGGCGTGGTAAGGTAGGTATTGTGACCCTTCGCCATGGATCACGTAGTGGTTTCCGGCAACTTAGTAATAGGCTGGTTCTAACAGGCAACACCTGAAAGTAAGAGCGATCGGTGAAAGTATTCGGCCCAAACATTGGCTCATGTGCATCAAATCCTTGACTAATCAACCTTCAGTCTTGCTACCTAGTTATACAACTAAGTAGAGCAACATCTCTAAGTTGATAGTATTAATGCATAAAGCTCAGTCCAATGTCAGCTGGCCTTTCAGAGAACAGCCCGTCAAACAGATTGAGAATCAAGAATGGCGAGTCTGATCTAACGTTTCACCTATCCCTATTCACATAACGGTTGTCGCTACGTCATTCTGTAGTTGTTCAAGAGTTAACTAGAACTAAACATCAAGGTAAGGTGTCCCTAGACCCCCCCCCCCCCCCTTTACATTATACATCTAATCATAAACAAACAACTGATCAAGGCACCATCACTTGGGATATAGTAACAATACATGACCATATAACATATCTACACTCTCCATTTCGCTAGTGGGACCTCCTGCCCACTCTATAGCGAACTCTTCTTGTTAGACTCTTCCTTAGAGTCAAGAAGTCTTTCTAGCGAAAACATGCTCCCCGCATGTTCAAGGTTCTCTCCAGTTCTGCCTTTCCAAGAGGATTAGCCTTGGCCGTGGCCGAACTTCATAGCTGGCCTGGTTATACCAGTCTCATACAAGAATAACTCACACGCAGTCCCCATATCCCATTCGTCCCCGAATCTCATTCGTCCTCCATTTGTTCCTCCATACTTTCCTCACATCAGCACTGACGTACCCACGCAAGTATGAATAGAACAGGACAGGAAAGAATAGCATGAAGAACGCATGTGTACATCGCGACGGTAAAGCCGTGTTATCTCGCGTCGAACCACTTCGGCGGTCGGTACATTATTCATAGAAGTAGTACTCACCATGACCTAGTATATACGTGATAACAACATCGTATATCTCTCTAGCACCACTGAAGAACTTACCTTCGTATGAATTCCCAGTTCCTCGAATGAATTCACTATTTAGTTCACACACAAAATAGTTACATCACTTCTTAGTGTTAATCACTACGTACTCTATTTCCCTATCACATGAGTGATTCACTAACTCACTCTTCATCTACCAACTTACCTTGTCTAATTTCAGCGCTCGGCTAACGTAATTACTGACTGACATAAATTAAGTTCATTCTATATCACAGTTTACTGTTCCCTACTACAGTCCAGCAAACATAGTACCTGCCACTACCAACTATAATCAATCAATAACATTTGAACACAATTTGCCGATTGAACGGACTCAAATCTAAGCAGTTGACAAACATCAGCGGTTCACGACGGCTTGTAAACACAATTACACACACAGCTGTGCGCTGCCCTCGTTCTCAACTGGCTTATTGATCAGTCACTTTATTAGCGATGCAAGTCGCCCGCATATTTAATTAGCTCTGAACGATCACAATTTATGCTAATTTTACAACGTTAAGTTAATTAATAAAGTTAGTACCTGACTCGGTGAATGATGTCCAGTCAGCTTCAATTACTGTCTAAGCCAGCAGGCTGTGAAATATCGACAGTGACAACAGGGACAGGGAAAGTCCCTGATGATGCAAAATAAAGTGTACTCTTACCCGACGAGGCACAAATGAATTGCCGTTTTGTCACATACTCAATAACTTAATGTTGAGGGAGAAACTAAAAAATTGCACTACATAAAGATGGAAACATCTTAACAAGAAAGCAATCAGCTGACCATTTTGTGGACTCATTCACACAAGATAACAATATCAAAATTAGTCCAGAGAAACAACAAGAGATTTGAGAGAAACGACAACATACAGGACAGAAGGAAATAGTACATGAGGTTCTGGAGGCACCCATCACTATCAGCAAACTGGAGCTTGCCACATCAAAACTGAAAATGAGAAAGTCACCAGGAGCTGATGGTATCTTCAATGAAATGATCAGGAACCTAGGAACAGAGGCCAAAGCAAAGCTGTTGCAGATCTTCAATAACAGTTGGACATTAGGCAGTGTTCCACAAGCCTGGAGAGAAGCAATCATGATACCCCTCCTAAAATCAGGGAAATATGGTTCCATTGCCTCTAGCTACAGACCAATTAGCCTCACCAGCTGCAAAACACTGGAGCGCATCATCAATCACAGACTGAAGTGGTACTTTGAAAGTAAAAACATCCTTGTGCCACAGCAGGCTGGCTTTAGGCAGTGCCACTCTATGGAAGATCAGACAACCTACCTTTCTGAAGATAGGTGCTTGCGGCATGGATAGATGCGAAGGAAAGCCTTTAACAAAGTCTGGAATGAAGGTCTGATGAAGAAACTGAGAAACTGCAAAGTTAATAATGTACAAATGGGTGAAAGCATACTTGCACAACAGAAGAGCCAGAGTACAGATAGACGGACTCAAGAGCAAGAAAGTACTACTGCGTCACAGTGTTCCTGAGGGTGGAGTCTTGTCCCCCACACTTTTTCTAATCTTCATCAATGATCTTGTTGCTAATCTACGGCATGGAATTAAAGCGGCAATGTACGCCAATAACCTGGTTTTATGGCGCACAAATGAACATGCATCAGTGGCCACCAAATTGCTACAAAGAGCTGTAGATACATTTGCTGCATGGGCAAATAGAAGGTGTGTCAGCATAAACACTGACATGTGTGTCATGATCTTGCATTCAGCAAGTACTCAGGCTTGTATTCGTAGACAAATGTGATACAAAAACACGGTCACAGAATGACTTGACGTGACACGATACAACTACAATTTCAAACACTTTATTTTCGCAGCTCTTTCATCACAACAATTATATACATCGCACAATTACAACAGCGATGTTACAATACAATCAATGAATATATATACATACGATACAACTCACAATCCTACAACCCAGGCGCACGGTCTCTTATTCACACAGGCGTTCTCTCAATGCGCTTTCAGACACACAAGCGGAGCACTATTCAAACGTCCGTCCTGTAGACAACTGCAGCCATCTGAAGGTTAATCACTATGAGCACACGCTATTCGGAGTGGTGTCCCTTCGTGGCCTACATGTTCCACGCTTACACCAACTGACCCTCTCTGTCACATCGTGGTTACTATTGCTCATAGTTTGAATCTGGCCGTAATAACCAGGCGCCGTTAAAGACGACGCGGCATAACTGGGGGAGATTATGACAATGTGCAGCATCACTCTGTTTACCCTCTCTTCAAAACAAAAGGCAGGGATCATCCAGATAAATGAAACACCCCTAAGAGAAGATAAAGAACCAACATACCTTGGAATAACATTTGATGGCAGGCTGACATGGAGAAAGCACATCAACAAAGCAGTAGCAAAAGCCAGAAGGAAAATAGCCATCCTGAGAAAGCTAAGTGAAACCACATGGGGAGCCAGTGGGAAAATACTTAGCAAAGTTTACCAACAGAGCATACGACCACACCTGGAATGTGGGTCAACTGCGTGGTGTTCAGCATAAAAAACCACACTACAAGAGCTGGACAAGGGACAAAATCAAGCACTTAAGAGTCACCACAGGAGGGATGAGATCAACCCCTATAGTGGAAATGGAGAAGATGGGGAGGACACAAGCACTGAGTGAGCACAGAGATACAAAAAAGCTAATACAAGCAGAAAAGTTCCTCAGCTTGCCAGGCCACCCTATGAAGAACAGATTTGAAAACCTAGCTATAGGGCGGTTGAAAAGAAGTAATTTTATCCACCAGGCCAAGCGACTCTACAGAGAAACCACCGATCTGCCCACAGTTGGTATCCCCCTAACAACTATTCCAGAGCGAACTACATGGAAAGATGAGCTTAGACTATCATTACAAATCCAGACAAAAGTGAGAGGAATATTTGACAAGGAAGAACAGAACAGTGTGCAGCACAGAACAGCCACTCTCAGCTTCCTTGATGAAGAATACCCACAGGACCTCTGGATCCGAGTCTACACAGATGCTGTCACAAAATGCTGTTCGAAATGGAGGAGCGGGAGTGTACATAGAATACCCAAATAATACTAAAGACACAGCCAGAGTACCGACAGGAAAGTACTGCCATAACTATGATGCTGAAATTGAGGCAATCAAGATAGCAACAGAGAAATTACTAAATACCAGCAATGGTACACAACCTGTGGTGCTACTGACAGATGCAAAATCAGTACTCGAGGCGCTCCTGTCTGGGAAATTGCCAGTACTAAGGACACTACTTTCTGAACTTAGCAGTCAGCATAAGGTCACCATACAGTGGATACCATCCCACTGTGGAGTACCTGGAAACGACAGAGCTGATCAATTGGCTAAGGAAGGAGCCAAAGAAGAACAGCCTGATGTGCCCATTACATACCACCAAAAGAAAAGAATGATCAAATCAGTCAGAAAGCCACCAAAACCTGCTCAAGATGACTACCACATTATGGACAGACCAGAACAAGTCATTATTCTGCGCCTCAGAACAGGACACAATAGATTACGCAACCACGTATATACAAAATTCAAGATTGGTGAAACAGCCATGTGCACATGTGGATTGGCCTCGCAGACAGCAGAGCACATACTCCAAGACTGCCCAAAATATAACATATCTAGGCAAACCTTCTGACCTAGAGAGACGACAGTGGAAGATAAACTCTATGGACCGCTGTGTGAACTGAAAAAGACAGTTAAATTCATACAAGAGACAACATTGCAGATATAGACATATTTCAAGCGAATGAAAGAAGAAACAAATGTTGTAGAACACAGCAAGGAAAGTACAGTATGTGTTTTCATGTTGTAGAACACAGCAAGGAAAGTATAGTATGTGTTTTCATGTTGTAGAACACAGCAAGGAAAGTATAGTATGTGTTTTCATGTTGTAGAACACAGCATGGAAAGTATAGTATGTGTTTCCATAAGGAGCTGGCAGGTCACATGGCCAGCACTAGTAAATATTGTCCTGAAGCAGTTTCCTGCTATAGGTCTGTGATGTGATAGAGCCATCATAATTTATAGACCTGAATGAACAGAGAAATAGGTCACCAATTTCTCACTCACTTTACCAGGTCATGAGTCCTGGCATCGAACCCATGTCCTATAAGGCTCAGGACATTATTAGCTCAGTTAGCTATCAACTTTACAAATGCACTGGCTAACACAAATACATGACAAACCATAATCATCACATTTGTAAGATTTCTCTCTTATTCATGTGTGTGTATAGTAAACCATCCTCTAAACATGAATATAAGATAACCACAACAAGGTGCTCAAACGTGGTAGGATTCAGTAATATTTAGTTAAACGATACACATAACCATTACATGTGTATGTTTGCACACCTGTATGTATTCTCTTGTGGTGATTGTGATTGCCAGCTGCAGTAAAGGAATTAAAACAATCATTAAATCTGACAGATTTTTCTCCAGTATGTGCTCTCATAGAAGGTCATATTGTTTGTGAGAGTAATATATGGTAAATGCACATCATATTTGTAATCTGTCTTTCCTATTAGCATTTTCTCTTGGTACATCATTTGCCTAGCTAGACTAACAACAATACAAATGATGCCACAGACATTACACTTGTAAAATTTGTTTTCTCAAGTGATAATTAGGATGTTATGTCAGAGTAACAGATGCACAAGTCATCACACATTAACCGATTATTTCCTGTACGTCTTCTCTTGAGACACAATACCTACTTGATTGAGGGGGGCTGAGTTATCTCGAGGTATGGTGTCCACCTCTAGTGCTGGAGGTCCCGAGTTCAAGCCCACGGTGAGGGCAGGGATTTTTTTCACGTGGACTTCTAGTAACAAAATGTCCCCTGGTCTCTGGGTAGTGAGATCGGATGCCTGTGTGTACCTAAAATATCCCTTGGCAGTTGGAAATTGAAAAATAGTAGTCTAACAGCGCTGCCTGGGGAAAATTTTGACTTAATTAATCTATCCAAAGTATTTCAGGATCCTCGTCGGTGCTACAAGTTCATGCACTGAGCTGAGATTCCCCGGACTCAGCTTGAGTTAGTAGTAAAACGGAGCACTTATGGGTTACACCCGTGTGCCGTGATGTTGATACATTGACTAAACTAAACTAAACCTACTTGATTTAAGGATACATTCGAATTGTCACTTATGAGTTTTCTCTCTTTAATGTTTTTGTTTGAAGCAATTCAAATATCTCAAATGAGTAAGAGATGCACTACAAACACACACGTGTAAGATTTCTCTCCTGTATGCATTCACTTGTGGTAAATCAGCCAGCAAACATTTCAACAAAATATGTGCAACAAACATACTACTTTTAATGTTTTTTGTAACTGACAATTAAGATGGTGTGCTCAAGAAAAAGATGCACTAAGTCACAACATATACATTATCTCTCTACTGTAAGAGTTTTCTTTTGGCACTTCAATGTATTCTCTTATGGCACTTCAGACTGCCAACCTTAATACAAGATGCACTACAAGTATGAAGCTTGTAAGGTTTCTCTCTTGTATGTTTGTACTTGTGACACTTCAGACTGCTAAGCTGAGCAAAAGATGCATCACATTCATCACACTTGTAAGGTTTCTCTATTGTATGTCTTCTCTTATGACGCTTCAGAATGACTGCTGTAGCAAAAGATGTACCACAATCATTACACTTGTAAGGTTTCTTTACTGTATGTCTTCTCTTATGACGCTTCAGAATGACTGCTGTAGCAAAAGATGTACCACAATCATTACACTTGTAAGATTTCTCTCCTGTATGTGTTCTCAAGTGCCGCTTCAGACTGTTAACTCCACTAAAAGGTGTGCCACAATCATCACACTTGTAAGATATCTCTTCTGAATGTGTTCTCATGTGCTGCTTCAGACTGTTAACTCCACTAAAAGATGCACCACAATCATCACACTTGTAAGGTTTCTCTCTTGTATGTCTTCTCTTGTGGTGTTTCAGATATTCAGCTGTAGTAGATGATCCACCACAATCATCACACTTGTAAGGTTTCTCTCCTGTATGTGTACTCATATGGGCCTCCACACTGTTAGCTTGACTAAAAGATGCACCACAATCATCACACTTGTAAGGTTTCTTTACTGTATGTCTTCTCTTATGACGCTTCAGAATGACTGCTGTAGCAAAAGATGTACCACAATCATTACACTTGTAAGATTTCTCTCCTGTATGTGTTCTCAGTGCCGCTTCAGACTGTTAACTGCACTAAAAGATGTGCCACACTCATCACACTTGTAAGGTTTCTCTCCTGTATGTGTTCTCTTGTGGCACTTCAGATTGTCAAATTGACTAAAAGATGCACCACAATCATCACACTTGAAAGGTTTCTCTCCTGTATGCAATCTCTTGTGATGCTTCAAACTTGTACGATGAGCAAAAGATGCATCACATTCATGACACTTGTAAGGTTTTTCTCCTGTATGTCTTCTCTTATGGCTATTCAATTGGCTAACAAAAATAAATGATGCATCACAATCATCACACTTGTAAGGTTTCTCTCCTGTATGTGTTATTTTATGGGCCTTCAGACTGTTAGAATGACTAAAAGATGCACCACAATCATCACACTTGTAAGGTTTCTCTCCTGTATGTGTTCTCATGTGGGACTTCAGATCAGTAAAACATACACCACAATCATCACATTTGTATGGTTTCTCTCCTGTATGTGTTCTCATGTGGCAATTCAGATTGCCAGCTTGACAAAAAGATGCACCACAATCATCACACTTATAAGGTTTCTCTCCTGTATGTAATCTCTTGTGGATCTTCAGATTGCTAAACCAAGTGAAAGAAGCACCACAATAATCGCACTTTTGAGGTTTCTCTCCTGTATGTTTTCTCATGTGGCACTTCAGTTTACTAGTTACAGTAAAAGATGCACCGCAATCATCACACCTGTAAGGTTTCTCTCCTGTATGTGTACTCATATGACCCTTCAGACCATAAGCTTGACTAAAAGATGCACCACAATCATCACACCTGTAAGGTTTCTCTCCTGTATGTGTACTCATATGCCCCTTCAGACCATAAGCTTGACTAAAAGCTGCACCACAATAATCACACTTGTAAGGTTTCTCACCTGTATGTGTTCTCATGTGCTGCTTCAGATGGCCAGCAAAAGATATACCACATTCATCACACTTGTAAGGTTTCTCTCCTGTATGTGTTCTCATGTGCTGCTTCAGATGGCCAGCAAAAGATATACCACACTCATCACACTTGTAAGGTTTCTCTCCTGTATGTATTCTCATGTGGCAATTCAGATTGCCAGCTTGACAAAAAGATGCACCACAATCATCACACTTGTAAGGTTTCTCTCCTGTATGTAACCTCTTGTGGATCTTCAGTTTGCTAAAGTAAGTGAAAGAAACACCACAGTCATCACATGTGTGAGGTTTCAGTGCTATATTTGTTCTCTTGTGTCTATTTACATTGACACCTGAATCACAAACATTAGATATGTATGGTGTAGAAGAAACATTCACTGACACACAATTGTTGTGGCTTATTGTTGCCTTATAACTATTCTCAGTCAATATTAATTCTGTTTTACTGCCTCCTGCCATTCCTTGAATGATGTTACAACCTGTCATATCTGCCACGTGAATGACTCTCTGATGTTTATCCTCACAAGGTACATCTGATAATTCTTTTTCACAAGTTTCATGTTGCCATACATTTCCATTTTTCAATGTTCTTTTATGGAGATGGATGGATACATTTCTGAAGATGGATGTATTTCTGAAACACACCATAGTAAGTACTGAGTTAATAGCAAAATATACTTGTAGCAGACTACAATTAGATGTGATAGTATATAATAATTGATGAACTGTTATTGAAACTATTGTGTTACAGATGAGGAACTATTGCATGTAACTGTGTTAACATATAAATGTAGATTAATTGTAACACATAAACTGCTGATGCAAGCAGAATCTAACAATTAAACAGTTACTGAATATTGGTGTCAAATATCATACAAACTGGTAGTCTATGTTAAACATATTTCTGACTAGTTGTGTAAGCAATTTATTAGTAATAAACAAAATTGGCATGTTATTAAAGGGAACATTGCCTTCTTGCCTTTGTGGTACAAAGTGACAAACATTTGTGGTACAATTTAAAGTGACAAACATGCGTGAACCAACATAATGTGACTTGATCAAGGAAAAATCTTGCAAACACTCTCATTGGTCTGTGGGTTAATTGAGCCTATTAAAAGTAGTACCAGAGATGTGTTTCAATGCTCTATATAAATGGAAGACAGCAGGAAGGAAACTGATAGATTGGGTCAGATCTGTTACAAGAGTTTATGCTTTTCTTCCACTGAGAGATGCATTCACTGCATACAACAATTCTGACTGCTTGATTAGCAGGTAATGAATGAAAAGTTGCATTCTGCTGCCAGCGTTCGATGTGCCAGCTCTCGTCTTCAGTGATTCATAGTTGGAGGATAAACATGGAGGAAATTCCTGAAAATTATTGGTTACCACTGAACTTAGATCTTATTTCACATGGCACAAGATTAGTCTAGTGGTGTGTATGTTCTCCAGGAGTGACCTCCAACCTGTGAAGAATATAATCCTGGTTAATGATTATGAGTGTTAGGTTGAGATTCTGAGTTCTCAGAGAAATGTTCCAGACTGTTCTGTTGATTGTGAACCATCTAGAACACTGTGTTATAAGTGCCCATCATCAATGTTCAAATCACCTGCGACCTGAAAAGACTTGCCACTATCAGAGTGAGGCTGGTATCGAGACTTTTCTCCTGATCCCAAACCAAAGTTCCATGACTAAGAGGACTTTGTTATGGAGATGTCTTTGACCTCTCTAAACTCAGAATTGAGCTGGGTGTGCAAAAGTGGTACTGGAACTTTACATCTACAGAGTGGCATGGCAATAATTGAAGAGCTGGCCAGATTGACTGAGAATTTGCATGACCCCAATCATTGTGGGTCAAGTATGAGGGACTGACAGAGTGTAGTTTAAAGAAACTGCATGGATAATGGGGAAAGTTGTGAAGCATGCATGACTCAGAATGAAAGTGAGACAGTGAGTTTAGCCAGCCTGAGTCAGGTCACTAATCTGAACACATTGTAATGATCTATTAGCTGTCCAATAACTTAGATATGTTGATGATATACTCTAGCTGGCAGAAACTAATAGATCTCCATGAACATGTTATACATGAGCAACAACATGGATTGGGTATTCATATACTGAAATGCCTGTGTTAGTGCAATCACCAGGGGGTTATGCTGATAATGTCATGAGTGCAGTCATCTGCGTGTGCCAAGAGAAGGCTGGCCAGTTATTCCTCCATGCATTCAGGCCTACAAAATGTGATGGTCTTAGCACATCACAGAGCATGCTCCAGCTTTGAGACTTGTTATTTGTTATAATAAATATACTGAAGACAACATATTTTGAGCACATAAAGAGATTTAATCATCATCATTGTCATGTTATACATCACTTAATCTTACCTTGACCTGGGTATTCTACATATACCTTCAGGTTGTTCTATCTTGACACTTGCTGGTGTTTTACTCTCCATCTCCTCAAAGACTTGAACCTCAGTGAGAATTTCTACGGCAGAACTGTGAACACAGTCAGTCTGAAAGGATAAGTAAGTTATAAATGTGATCAAACAAATAAAATATAAAACAAATTTGATAAACTTTTTATGATCATGGAAAAACATGATTTATAAAGCAAGATATTTTTTTTTAAAATACAACTAGGCAGCTAAACAAACTGTAAGAATTTTGATCAAAAAAGCAAATATGCCATTACAATAAAGTCTTATTTTTTAAAGATGGGAAGAGCTAAATACATTTTGATTGCCATAAATGGAAGGCAGAGTCAAACCATGGGCATTCCTTGCCATCCAGGGAGGCTTCCATAAGTGCAGAGACATGATGCTGTGTTACTGGGCTCACCCGAGATATTGTCACATCCTGCACTTGGCTGTTTAGCCTCACTTCCATAAAATGAACCTTCTGTACACCAGAGGCTGCACCTACAGACACTAGATTGATGCAGTCCGCAAATTTTTGACTTTGATGGCACCTACAGCCTGCACAGTCAAATCAAACTTCCTACCAAATTAATTTGCTAGCCAAGCAATTTTCACAATCACCAGCTCAAAGTGATTACCACTGATTGACAGAAAAGAACAAATCATTATTTTGTAACTCTGAACAGGACACAATAGATTACACAACATCATGTATGCAAAATTCAAGATTGGTGAATCAGCCATGTGCACATGTGGACTGGTGCCGCAAACAGTAGAGCACATGCTCCAAGACTGCCCAAAATAAAACATATCTAGGCAAACCTTCTGGCCTAGAGAAACAACAGTAGAAGATAAACTCTATGACCACTGAGTGAACTATAAAAGACAAGTAAAGTTTATACCAGAGACAACATTGCAGATATAAACACATTTCAAGCGAATGAAAGAAGAAGTAAAATGTTCTGAAGGTTGTGGGTTTGTTTTTGGACTGTGTCATTCAGACTACAAGTGCAATTTTTCTGGTAAACCCTAAAGTCCTCGCTGAGGCAATGAATTTACTAAACACTTCACGGGGCTTCCGTTACTAAACTGTTGAACATATATAATAAACAAAATAAGAGAGAATTAACTAACTAATCTATGAAGACCTGGTCTCTCCTGTGCTATTACTAGTATTACAGTGTAATCTGAGAATTTCACATTAATATTTCTGATAGCCAGATAGGAAACAGTGTCATTACACAATAACTATTAAAAATGTATAATCTGGAAATAAAATGTAGTGATACTCCCTAGTTCACTTATATCTGAACATGTCAGCATCTAATAACAATAAAACAAAACATTACTCACTTCAGAAACATCAATTTCTCAAAACTTCATACAAGATGGGTATAGCGTGAACAAAGAAAAAGCGCTTCATATATTGTATTTGACGAACAATAAATTATTGCTCAAATATAGTGAGATGTTAGCAATAAGCGGTCCCAGTCAGTTTTATGCAAATATAGTTTGTGGTAAATCTGAAATTACTCTGGGGATAACAGATGTTCCACATTCAAACAATACTTGTGGCTATGTGTTGTACCTGGATGGCTTGGCCACATGGCATTTACACAACAGGAACATTGAGCTGATCCATGACGCTGGTGATCGAGTGAAATAGTGAGTCATGACCGCCTACGCTTTCCGGCATGGCACATGATTGATTGATTGATTAATGTGTTGTAATTGTTTCAGCTGAAGTATTATTCACTTCATATGATCTATAACTCTGTATTATGCACCTGACACGATGCAGCCAAATATGTCAGGCAATAAGTCATGTACCATTTTGTTTTGTGGCTTTTTTTATTCGATTTTGCCATTACCTCGTTCGACTTCAAGGAGAAGTTATAGTTAATGTTCCATCATCAGCTCAGAATGATAGTCCTTGATTGGTTCAGCCGCAAAAGCAGCTGCCCATGATTTACCCTCACAGGCTTATTAATCTGAAGGTGATTGTTGTCCATATGGGGTAATGGACGACTTAATTTGTGGCTTCTGTGTTTACATTTATATATGCATGTGTACAGATATTGCTTCCACTTTTCTACGCTATATACAGACATTGTTAATACAGGTGAGCTTGCCATGAATCCTACAAGTGTATAAATGCAGGTTTGTATCTAGCCTGCAAATATGTGGGTTATTAACACTAACACAGGCTAATATCATTAAATAATATATATCATCTGAATTTTAAGTTTTATTTTATGGTGAGAAAGTGAGCTCTACTTTTATTTTTCTAGTGAGACAATAAGCAGACAAGCTGAGAAACATACAATGGCAATGAGTGAGAACCATAAATTGGTTTGAAAAATTTCACACAGGTAGTTATTTTAAGATTTTGTGCAGCATTTTATGAGTAGACATCAGCTCAAAAACTTAGTTACAATTGGCAAGATTGATGAGAAAAGAACAATTGGAAGACGAAGAAGCAAAAAAATTGGATGGCTTTGCCATATGACATCTACATCTACATGACTGCACACCTTTACCTCTTTTTTTATCAGCATGGCACTTGATGAATGAATGATGTGGCTTAAATGATGTGTATTTGCTGACACATTTTGGGTTCTTATCAGTTATTATAACCAGCTTTTGACAAAAATATTTATAGTTATAGGGCCAAGAAAATGTCTGTCATCTACTGCCTATAATATAGTACCTTGCACAGTGTCGGGGAGGGGGGGGGGGGGGGGGGGGGTTGAGCTTGAGGAATTAAGGATCCCGACTAGTGTAGTCACTGCAAACTGTGCAGGTTAGGATTTTTGGCACTCTTCCGATTGACGGTCCCAAATAGTTCCGCAGTGAATGATAACTCTTAGGTGTAAACAGTCTCCCTTACAGGGCCTCATTGGGTACCGGTAAATACGAAACACAGCAGAATGTTCACGTTGCCAACGTCCGTGCCTTGTCAAAATCAAATTTTGTTTGCTTTTTTTTTTTGTAATCAATTTTTTTGTATTGTTAGAAGTGTTTACTCAATGAAGAGATCCTTTGTTAACACACCGAGACATTCTTCTGCAGTAGATTGAATTGTATTCTTAATGTTCAACCAAGTTTGGTCAACACTTTCCTGCAACGGGTTTTGTAGAATTTCAAGTTTACATTTTATTTCATCTGCAAATTTCTCTTTGACTGTAATTTCTTGCAGTTTTTCTCTGTTATATGTTGGATGTAACCTTTGTAGTTTAGCATAGAAAGCTCTCTTAAGTTTTATTTTAAATTTTGCCCCAACGAGGAAGTGGTCGCTGTGGCACTCAGCTCCTCTATAGCTTCTAACTTGTATGTTTGATGCATTTCTTTTGTTAATTAAAATATGATCTATTTGATTATAGTTTCTCTTGTCACATGATTTCCAAGTTTGTTTGTGTATATCCTTTCTTTGCAGTCTGGTACTGCTAATCTGCAGTCCTTTGGCTTCTGCCAGGTTGATGACTCTCCATCCATTATCATTTGAAGTTGTATGTAGGCTTTGCATACCGGCAACTTTTTTATGAGTTTGCTCTCTACCTATTTTTGCGTTGAAGTCTCCTAGCACAATCAGGATGTCCTGTTTGGGGGTTTCTTCTATGACATCCTCCATGTTAGACAAATCAGTGTTGAGATGTTGTGTTTGCTTGTGATGTGTGATGTAAGTGAATCTAATGAATAAGTGTCAGGATGTTGCATCTTGTGTCTATTCGTCACAAGTACAAAAGTGTTGTCTGTCTTACGTAGAAAGACTGGGTGTTGGTGTTGTCTTGTTGGGTCATCATGATGAGATGTTTGACTTGTCTTTCCCTAATAGTATTTTTGTTGGTTTTTATTTTATCTACAGGATAAGCCAGAATTCTAGGTTTAGATGTGAGATTTTCCTGGGTTTTTAGTGCACTAGAAGTTTTTGGTAAATTAGTTTTTAGTATACTAGAAGTTTTTGGTGGATTAGTTTTTAGTTGATTGGGTTTTAGTGCACTGGAAGTTTTTGCTACACTTAGGAATTTTGTTTGTTGGATTAGTGTTTTTGCTGTTTGGTTTTGCTGGATTCTAACTTCTTTGTTGATGCTACATGTCTGTATATTATTGTCCCTTTCTCCTCACATCACCGTACCAGAAGTAAGTTGTTCTTGCTCCTGTTTTCACCTCTGTTTCACAAACATGGATGCCACCCATCCAAACATGGATGCCACCCATCCAAACATGGATGCCACCCATACGTTTACTTCACTCAAGTATTACTCATGCTCATATGGCATATTCCCGATTTTAAAAAGCTAAATGTAAGCATGTTTTCTGTATATCAATCGCTAGCCATGCTTGACCTTTGTCATATGAAGACAATATGTGTTTGTGCTTTCTCAACAAAACAAACTTGTTTTCCCCCAAAATAAAGGATCCAATTTTCTTGTGTACGATATTGTGAGGCATTTAACACAGCAGATTGTTCCTTGTTGAAATATCTATGCCATTTGTAGTTTTCTTTTTTTTTTTTAGGGGGGGGGGGGGGGGGTGTGACATGCCTGTCAGTTGAGAAGTGAGCATTCTAGTTAGGTGACATCAAGGTTGGGTTTGTTGTTGGTGGTGCCTCTGTGAACTGTTTGTTGCCCTCAGCTTCCATCAGCATTGTCATCAGGCTGCTGTGGGTTTGATTGAAAATTCTCTGAAGCATGTTTTTTATTTTTTATTTGCGCTCGCTCGCTTTGAACTCAAGCGTAGTCCATACACACTATTTCAAGTAATGCTGGATTGAACTTTGCATGTGGATTAGCTTCCCCTATTAACAGTGTCCCTTGCCATCAAGTGAATGCACTCCGACTTCAGAGGTACTTGTAATTTACATCTCCAAGCAAGGACGATAGGTCAGCATTTTGGTCAAACTGCCCGGTGTAGGGGTTGAACCCCTTACCTCGGCATCAGCACACCGGATGTTTAAGAACACGTGTTCTTATCCATTCGGCCATGCTGACCTACAAGTATGGAGTTGAACCCAGGGATCTGAGTCAGAGACCAAATATAACTAGGAAGGTGTACACGGAAAACATGTGCACAGATACAGGCTTCTGTTTGGTCCAGTCTTCATCGGCGAACAAGAAAACCAGTAGAACTTAAGTCAATCTTAAAAGTAATTTGATGAACACAAAAATTACGAATGGAACTTGTTCTGTTGATCAGATTGTTTTTCTCAGGCCCGAGTTGTTTTCTTGTTTATTGTTTGTTGATGAAGTCTTCAGTGTGATTCTCTTGTCCCCAGTCTATACGACATGGAGATGGAGTTGACTTGTGTGGCAGTGGGATATCAGCAGACTTAACTCGTTGTCACTATACCTCTATAAGACACTCTTGCATTGGTTTTAATACAAAAAGTTTGAGTGTCAGTCAGTCGGAAAGCATTGGCAACCTACTGAACATAAACTTGCCAAGAAATACATACAGCCAAAATTGCTAGGATTTGATTGCGACGCCCTGTAAAGGATATGCAAATAACTTATACAGGTCTGTTGCAAAGTGCACTGCCACTCCTATACATTTATTGATAGATTGCAGTTTGCTTTTATTGCGCATGCAAAACAGTTCATTGAAGTACCACCACAAATTGGGCACGCAGGCCCGTCTTACATTCAGCCCTTCCAATCACTCATCTTTTGTTCATCAATAGTGCAAAGGAAAAAACATTGTCAAATGAATTTTGTAAACATAAACAATGCATATTACCATGTTATGAGACACATCCACCACCCACCCACACATCCCCCATTCACCCCAACTCCCCACCCAACCACACACACAACCCAGATACACATACATGCCTCCACCCATCCACCACATCCTCACACCTACACATCTCCCCACCTACACACATCTCCCCACCCACCCACATATCCTCCACCCACACACCTCCAACCACCCAGCCAAACACACATCCCTCAACCACACATCCAACACACACACACATCTCCCCGCCAACTCACATATCCCGCACACAAATTCCTCACCCACCCACATAATCTCCCATCTCCATTAGCTATAAGTGTGTTGTTTAAACTATTTGTAAATTCAATTATTATACTTTATTATTGTTATTACACACATTTTTCTATATTTTTCTTTGTTTGCTTTTGCTGTTCATGTAATTAAAAGTAACGTGTTATTTGATAGTGATAATAAAGGATTTGAAAATCAGACTTTAAAAAATGTGTTGTTTTCTTTTCTGCTTCACATATATTTTTGTTTGCACTTCTCTCTGCACATACATTCTTTCTACCAATCCATGTAGATTATTTCTCATCAACATGATGTGTCATGACGAGAGAGAGAGAGAGAGAGAGAGAGAGAGAGAGAGAGAGAGAGAGAGAGAGAGAGAGAGAGAGAGAGAGAGAGAGAGAGAGAGAGAGAGAGAGAGAGAGAGAGAGAGAGATGGATAACTTTCTGACAGGCAGACAGGCAAGGGCATGTTCTTAAGTGTGTGTGTGTGAGAGAGAGAGAGAGATTTTTATAGGTATAACTTTATGACAGGCAGACAGATGAAGGTGTGTTCTTAAGTGAGGGAGAGAGAGAGGTATAACTTTCTGATTGGCAGACAGGCGAGGGTGTGTTCTTAAGTGAGAAAGGAAGGGGGAGGAAGAGAGATAGAGGAGAGAGAGAGAGAAAGAAAGAAAGTTATTGGGATAATGTTATGGCAGGAAGACAAATGAGGACTTTCAAATGCAAGCGAGCGAACGATCGTGTGAGAGAGAGGAGAAAGGTATAGAAAAAAAAAAGAGAGAAAGAGGTGGAAAGAAAAATAAAGGTTGTTGTCATTATGAGTTTATGCAAGAAGACAGATGACGACATATTCTTAAGTGCGAAGTTACATTTTTCGGAGACTCCTGTGGGTCGTCGCTACAGCTACGGAGTTCGTGCTTTGTGCGACGCTTTCCGCGCTGCGATAAGAAACCGAGCCATATGGGATAAACCCCGGTGCAATGAAGTCGACCCTGTCGACTTTTAAGCGACTTTTTTTTTTTAAGGCACAGACCTCACATGGAAAAAGTCGGATGCGGATAAAGGTAAGGCCCTTCTTGCACGCTACATAGAACAGACTGACCAGAAAGACGAGCCCGCCAGACAGAGGACCACAACGACACTCTCTCAGTTGTGCGAGGGGGTCGGGACAGACGAAGAATGGATAATCACAGCTGAGACAATACGTGCGAATGCTCAAGAAATCACCTAACACCGCCCCAGGCCCAGACGGCATCGATATGGTAACCTACTGGTGATGATCAGATGATGACATGGAAGAACTGGCCAGAGAATTCAACACCAGTAATCCAGAGGGGTCAGATCAAAGAAGAATGGCTACACAGCTACTTGCTGCCGCTGCCAAAACCGAACAAAGACCATTCCAAGATAAGCGGCTACAGAATCATTACGATGCAGAACACTGCTGGCAAGTTACTGGAGAAAATTGTAGCACACAGACTTGCTTATCACTTGGAACAACCCAGCTGCTTCCCGCCCACACTTGGAGGATACAGACGTAACAAAGAGTCATGGCTGAATGCGGCGGTCTTTGCTCAAGATGTTTACGAAGGATTTCAGGTCAGAGAAGAGACATGTGCGGCCGCCATACACTTAGAGGACGCATATAATAGAGTATCTTTCGAGCACTTGATGCAAACCCTCCTCAGACTGAAAGTGCACCCTCACCTTGTACGATGGATAGCTGCAGTTCTGCTCCAAAGGAAGGTGGTGCTAAGATGCGGGAGTTGGTCTTCTGAGCCGATAACGATATGTCCAGGATTGCCGCAGGGTTCACCACTGTCACCAGTACTATTCAACAGTGTATACGGTGCCGATCACTGAACAGACAGTTGGACGGGAGGGGTAGGACTCTAGTCATTTGCTGACGACATTCTCGTGTATCGACAAGGTCGAGATAGACAGGCGGTTGCCAATGATATGCAGGGCGAACTAGATCGAATTTCCTCATGGTGTGCTGTTGCCGGTGCCCTTGTCAACCCTGCAAAGGCATCGGTTACATGGTTCTCCCTAAACAGCCATATTGTGAACACAGACCTGCCGGCGGTAAGAATGGATGGGAGCATTTTGAGTAGAACCCAGTCAATGACATATCTTGGCGTGAGGCTTGATCGTAGCCTGTCTTTCAGAGATCATGTCGATTATGTCATAACGAAAGCTCGAAAAGGTTTGTCAGCAATGAGAGTCATGGCGACTGCCAATATCGAGCAAAGACTGCTAATACTTCTGTTCCAAGGACTGGTGCTTTCACGCATCGAGTATGCCCTGGCTACTACTGATGAAGAATCAGATTCGCTGGGCTGGTCACTTGACTCGCATGCCAGATCACAGGCTCCCTAAAACGAATTTTTTACAGCGAACTGCGTTGTGGTAAACGCTCCCAAGGTGGCCAGAGGAAACGTTTTAAAGACACTCTGAAAATTTCACTGAATGCTTTTGGAATTCATCATGACACCTGGGAGGCTGCAGCCAGAGACCGAAATTCGTGGCGTGCATCATTGCGCAAAGGTGCAGTTATATGTGAGGCAACCAGGACTGCAAGAGCTGTGAAGAAAAGGCAGGACAGAAAAACCACTGCAGGAAATCCTCCTCCAGAGACGTACAAGCATTCTTTTGTCCACATTGTCAAAGAACATTTCGAGCCAAAATAGGCCTTATCAGCCATCTTAGAACCCACGGCTCCACACCTTCAACCCCACTGGATGAAATGAATGGTCATCATCATTCTTGATGGACAAACAACAATGCCCTGGCTATCCTCACTGTCAGCCCTACACAGATTGGAAGACTTGAAAAGGTACAAAACGAAGCCATGCGCATCATTTTGGGCTGCACGAAAGACTCCAGCTGTGTAGCGAAGGAGATACCTCCTTGACTTCCCGACAATGGAACACAGGATCAAGATCTGGAGAGCTCGTGCATACTTAAAAATAAGTGCAGATGAGCAGCACCCTCTGCATGGCGCTATATTCAGAGAAAAGGGTGACAGGCTAAAGAGAGGCAAATCATGGATGGGTCAGGCAGAAGATGTCATTAGACAGCTCTGCAGTCTTACCAGTATCAACCCGGCAAGGAATGGGTGCCGGTGCCTCCAGCTTTTAAGTGCACTTTCTCCTGCATTATCACACTCGACAGACGGTGCAGAAAGCAGAACCCTGTCGCTGTCAATGCAGAAGTCAACGCGCTCATCTATGAACACTCAGATAGCCCCGAAGTGCTCATCTATACAGATGGATCTGTTGTAAAGCAGCAGAGAAGTGCATGGGCATTTACAGCCCGTTCAGCGGGCCGAACCGTTCAACAATCCAGTGGTGCCACGAGCAGCATGACGACGGAGAAAGAGCACGGGGAAGACAAAGAGAGGAATAGCCGGATGATTTGGTCGCCTATCATTATCGGGACAAGAACACTGACCTGATAAAAGACTGATGATTGTGTGGGATCATGAACCATGACCTTCCACGCTTATCGGCATTGCACCTGATGATGATGATTATGATAATGATGATGATGAACCAACACTGCGAAAATACGTTACTGGTTGTTTTTTATTTCTTCAAGATTATTACTAAAGCTGATATAACCAACATTCTCAGCTGTGACATTCTGCTGTGTTTCGTATTGTGGCATCACCCAATGAGGCCCTGTTTTACACCTAAGATTTCTTATTCACTATTTGGGACCGTCATCGGAAGAGTGCCGGATTTTTTATTCTCTCCCCCCCCCCCCCCCCCCCCCCCCCCCTCCCCCCCCCCCAATAGCAAAAAAGAAAAAAAATCCACTTTATTTACTGAGGATTCTTACCCGGGACTCCTGAAGAAGAACAAGGCGTTCTTAAACACTCGGACAGCCGCTCGGCGTTCTTAACCACTTGGTAGGCCGCTCCCCGAGAAAATATTAAACGCTGATAATCATTACCTACAAGTAGAAGCTGTCAAAGACTGATGTAATTCGCTGTACACATAAAAAGGCCGCCATGTTTTCAACGCCGGAAGTTTGTTGAGAACAGGGTTGCCACCATAGATGGCAGAAAAAAATCTAGAACCGGCCCCATAAACATCTAGAAATATCTAGATTGTGTTCGTAAACATCTAGAAAAAACATCTAGATTGAGAAAGTAAGAAATTACATAGATATTGATGTGACCTACCCTATAGAATCATGTCCTCATCTTCACTGATGTCTGTGTTCGTGTGTTGAGTAAGACCATAGTCTGCTCTTGCAACAGATAGGTGCTGAAGACGAGGGCAGGCCAGGAGGCGCACCACAGAAATCAGGCTGTCACGCAATTACGCTATGAATTATGTCGACAAATGCTACATTTACATGTTATGTGCTCGCCCTGCTCTGGACCCACAGGCAGGCGCAGTGCCGGGCCTTATGCCTCGTAAGGGTCTAACCACAACTACTGGATGTCCTTCTCAGATGTCCTGTGGAGCCAGGGGGCCTGACAATAGAACGTCTGGCCGTACCAAACAAAGACTTAAAATAATGCACTGGAATGCAGAGGGTATCAGCAAAAAAAACAAACAAAAGAACTAGAAAACATCTTGGCCAAAGAAAATGTAAGTGTATGTTGCTTGCAAGAGACTCACCTCAACGAAAATATAGCCTTCAAAATCAGAGGCCACCAGTATTACCGATCTGACCGAAAGGACAGGCGAAAAGGTGGGGTACTGACCCTTGTCAAAAACAACATCCCTGCTTCCCAAATTGAATTTTACATGGAAGGGGCTGAGTATCAGGCACTTAAACTCAAGTCAGACAATACAGACTTTCAACTGATCAATTACTACTGTCCAAATGACCGCCTACAGGCACTGGACACACTACCATTAAAACGAAAAAATGATGGTGTGTGGCGATTTCAACAGCCACTCGCAGAGCTGGGGCTATGATCACATGGACCAGAGATGAGAGAGACTGGAAGACTGGCAGGATGAGAATAGATTCATCCTGATTAACAAGCCGTCTGACCCACATACCTTCTACTCGAGATCATGGCACACTACAACTACACCTGACCTGGCTTTTCATTCACCAGATCTGGAGTGGAACATTACACGAATTGTTGGGAAACAACTTGGTGGCAGTGACCATCGGCCAGTCTAACTGTAGACAATGAGCTTGTAAGTGAAATCAGTACCCTCTCGAGGTGGAACTAAAAGAAAGCAGACCAGGCAATGTACAAGCATTGCACCAGCATACTGGTTACAAACCTGAGCACTGAGAAGACATAAATAAAGTTGTTGAAGAGTTTGGGAAATGCATACTACAGGTAGCACGAGAAACAATACCAAGAGGAGCACGTAAACATTATAAACCCTATTTGAGTAGTGAACTGGAACAGTTGCATAATGATATGGCAGTTTGTAGAAGGCAAGCAGAGGCCAATCCCAGCCAATGGCACCACAATAAATATCAGCACGCAAAAGCAAAATTTCAAAGGGCTGCAGGCTAGACGGAAAAGCTGGCAGGAGAAAACAAAGTCACTGAACTTTGAAAGAGACACAAGGAAGTTGTGGAAGCTAATAAAACAGCTTAACGATGGGGGCACAGGGAGAAACTCAAAAATTACACTACATAAAGACGGAAACAACAGGAAAGCAAGCAGCTGACCATTTTGCGGACTAGTATAGTTTAGTATAGTATAGTTTATAGTATAACAGTAGACGGTACTACCTGGTTTCTGTTAGCGCCGAACGTTGGGCGGCGCTTACAAAACCCGACACCCCACATTGTGCCAACGGCTTCGGGCGGAAGAGCGCAATTGGGAGGGTACAAGCCTTACCCTGGTGCGAGGAAATGCAAGCTAAAGACAAATTTGTCATGGCAGGGCAGACCAGGCCCTAAGCCTTGGTTGGCGACTGGTCTAGGATCGAAGCTCCGACAGGCGGACAGTTAGAGCATTGCTTTGCTGATCCGGCAGCTTCTGCAGCTTGTCTTGTTCCAGATGTAGGGGTGTTACCTTTCCTCTGGAGTGAACTAGGCAGGCCGAGAGAGGGATCATGCTGCATGGGCAACACATGATCTCTATATTTTAGCCCAGGCTTTGTGCTATGGAGAGGCAATAACTCCATCCCTGGTCTTAACTGGTCTCGGAATCAAAGCGAGAGGCAACTGTTACGGGTTATAAGTCCTTGTCAGTTGGCGTAGACACGGGGCGCCACGCGTTGCCTCTGCTACACAGCTAAACACAAATCTAGCCCCAGGATTAATATTATTAACACTCATGATCCTGAAAAGTGCTTTCAGTTTCAACAGCAACTTGAAGACGCTTTCACTGATACCCCAGAAAATTGTACAGTAAATGAAAAGTGGGGTCAAATTAAGGAAACTCTTTATAAAACTGCCGTAGGGGTTTACGGCACTGTGGATCATAAGAGGCAGGACTGGTTTGCGGCCAACAGCGAGACTCTGCAGCCCTTGATTGATAAGAAGAAGAAAGCTCTCTTAAGAAACAAGGAAAGACCAACGCGTAACACTCTGAGTGAGCTAAGGCAAGCTAGGAAGGATGTGCAAAAGGCTGCCAGGCAGTGTGCAAATGATTATTGGATCAAGTTATGTGAGTCCATTCAAATCGCAAGTGATAAGGGAGACATAAGAAGCATGTATGAAGGAATAAAGAAAGCCTGTGGTCCAGTGATCAAAAGAAGTGCACCGCTGAAAACCTTGACTGGAGAAGTCATCACTGATAAGAAACAGCAGATGGACAGATGGGTAAAGCACTATTTGGAGCTTTACTCAAGTGAGACCAAACTAGCGGATGATGCCCTTAACGCCATAGAGGCTCTACCAACTCTTGACCACCTGGACACACTTCCCACCATAACAGAAGTTAAGTGTGCTATAAATGAACTTGCATCTGGCAAGGCTCCAGGTAAGGATGGGATTCCAATAGAGGTTATCAGGAGTGGGCAAGACACACTCGCTCTACAGATCCACCAGCTAATAGAGCTATGCTGGCGTGAAGGACAAGTCCCACAGGATTTCAAAGATTCAAGCATCATAACACTGTACAAGAACAAGGGCGATCGGAGCGACTGCAACAACTATAGGGGTATCTCACTTCTATGTATTGTTGGAAAAGTATTTGCCAGAATTGTTCTGCGCAGACTTCAAGTCCTAGGAGATCAAGTCTACCCTGAATCACAGTGTGGCTTTCGACAGAACCGGTCTACCACTGATATGATATTCTCATTGCGACAAATGCAAGAAAAATGCCGTGAACAGAATCAACCACTGTTTATTGCCTTCATCGACCTCACAAAGGCATTTGATTTGGTCAGTCGTGAGGGTCTGTTCAAGGCACTAAAGAAGATTGGCTGCCCACCAACTCTTCTGTCCATTGTGGAATCGTTCCACACAGGCATGAAGGGTATAATCAAGTTTGATGGTGCAACTTCTGAAGAATTTGAAATCAAGAGTGGAGTTAAGCAAGGTTGTGTACTAGCTCCCACCCTCTTTGGAATATACTTTTCACTTCTACTGAAATATGCATTTCGTGATCAGGATGGTGGTATATACATTCACTCACGCTCAGATGGCGGCCTCTACAATGCTCAGAGATTGAAGGCTAAGACCAAAATTAGGAGGGTACTGATCAGAGAGTTGCTTTTTGCAGATGATGCTGCAGTTACGACCCACTCTGAGGAAGAATTGCAATGTCTACTATCTGCATTCTCCAATGCTTGTTCTGAATTTGGTTTAACAATTAGCAAAAAGAAGACACAGATTATGTCACAAGGTGCACATGGGGTACCATCAATCTTTATTGACGACGCCGAACTAGAGATAGTAGACCATTTTACATATCTAGGATCAGTGGTAAATAGCAAATTATCCCTAGATCAGGAAATCAACATCCGGATTGGTAAGGCAGCAACAACAATGAACAGGTTAAGAAAAAGAGTCTGGGAGAACAGGAAGCTTACTGCCAAAACAAAAGTCCTTGTCTATCAAGCCTGTGTCCTTAGTACTCTTCTCTATGGCAGTGAAACCTGGACAACTTACTCACACCAAGAGAACAATTTAAACAGCTTTCATATGCGGTGTCTGCGAAGAATTCTTGGTATTAAGTGGCAAGACAAAATCACAAATACTGAAGTATTGGAAAGATCAGGTTGTGTGACAGTTTATTCCATGCTCAGTCTTCGTAGACTTAGATGGATAGGACATCTTAGGAGGATGGATGATGGTAGAATACCAAAGGATATCTTTTTTGGTGAATTACAGATGGGTAAGAGATCTCAGGGTCGGCCTCTACTACGATACAAAGATGTGTGTAAGCGGGACATGATTGATACAGGCATTGATAATGCACATTGGGAGCAAGTCGCCGCTGAACGTGTTGCATGGAGGGCAAATATCAGAAATGGAATAAAGTCAAAGGAGAAAATTATTGCAGAAAAGTCACACACCAAGCGTTTGAGACGTAAGATGGTGCATGATGGTGGAAATGACCACGTGTTCACATGCACCCACTGTGAACGGACATTTACAGCGCAAATTGGCCTTATCAGTCACACTCGCTACCGCCATAGTTAAAAGTTATTATGCCTTTTTAAAGCACAAACTATCGTCTGTCAAGACGGCAAGGTGCCAATGAGTATAGTTTAGTCGACGGATCAACATCATGGCACACGGGTGTAACCTATAAGTGCTCCGTTCTTCTCCTAACTCAAGCCTGAGTCTGGAGAAACTCAGCTCAGTGCACGAACTCCATAGCACCAGCGAGGATCCTGAAATACTTTGGGTAGATTTTTAACTTGAAATTTTGCCCGGGCAGTGCCATTAGGCTACTCTTTTTCGATTTCCAACTGCCAAATGATTTTTTACGTGCGCAACAATACACACGGGTGTCCGATCTCACTACCCAGAGACCAGGGGAAATTTTATTACAGGAAGTCCACGTGAAATAATCCCGGTCCTCACCAGGGGTTGAACCCGGGACCTCCAGCACTCGAGGCGGACACCATACTTCGAGACCACTCAGCCCCCTCAAGGTTGTGGGTTCGATTCGATTTGCGGACTCATTCGTACAAGATAACAATATCGAAATTAGTCCAGAGAAACAGCAAGAGATTCGAGAGAAATGGCAACATACAGGACAGAAGGAAATAGTACATGAGGTTCTGGAGGCACCCATCACAATCAGCGAACTGGAGCTTGCCATATCAAAACTGAAAAGGAGAAAGTCACCAGGATCTGATGGTATCTCCAATGAAATGATCAGGAACCTAGGAACAGAGGCCAAAGCAAAGCTGCTACAGATCTTTAGTAACACATGGACCTTAAGCAGTGTTCCACAAGTCTGGAGAGAAGCAATCATGATACCCCTCCTAAAATCTGGGAAAGACAGTTCCATTGCCTCCAGCTACAGACCCAATAGCCTGACCAGCTGTCTCTGCAAAACAATGGAACACGTCATCAATCACAGACTACAGTGGTACATTGAAAGTGAAAACATCCTTGTGCCACAACAGGCTGGCTTTAGGCAGTGCTACTCTACAGAATGTCAGACAACCTACCTCTCTCAAGAAGTTGAGGGAGAAGAAGCTGGTACTTGCGGCTTGAATAGATCTGAAGAAAGCCTTTGATAAAGTCTGGAAAGAAGGTCTGATGAAGAAGCTGAGAAACTGTAAAGTCAATGGAAGAATGTACAAATGGGTGAAAGCATACTTGCACAACAGAAGAGCCCGAGTACAGATAGACGGTCTCAAGGGCAAGAAAGTATTATTGCGTCAAGGTGTTCCCCAGGGCGGAGTTCTGTATCCAACACTTTTTCTAATCTTCATCAATGATCTTGTAGCAAATCTACCGTATGGAATTAAAGCGGCAATGTACGCTGATGACCTGGTTTTGTGGAGCACAAATGAACATGCATCAGTGGCCACCATATTGCTAAAGAGCTTTAGATACATTTGTTGCATGGGCGGATAGATTGTGTGTCAGCATACACACTGACAAGTGCAGCACCACTCTATTTACCCTTTCTCCGAAACAAAAGGCAGGGACCATTCAGATAAATGGAACACCCCTAAGAGATGATAAAGAACCAACATACTTTGGTGTACCATTCGATGACAGGCTGACATGGATAAATCACATAAAAAAAGAAGTAACAAATGCCAGAAGGAAAATAGCCATCCTGAGAAAGCTAGGTGGAACCACTTGGGAGCCAGTGGGAAAATACTTAGCAAAGTGTATCAACAGAGCATACGATCACACTTGGAATACGGGTAAACTGCGTGGTGTTCAGCATCAAAAACCACATTACAGGAGCTGGACAAGGTGTAAAATCAAGCTCTTGGAGTCATCACAGGAGGGATGAGATCAACCCCTATAGTAGCAATGGAGAAAATGGGGAGGACACAAGCTCTAAGAGAACGCAGAGATACAAAAACTACTAATACAAGCAGAAAAGTTCCTCAGCTTGCCAGGCCACCCTATGAAGAACCGATATGAAAACTTAGCTATGGGGCGGTTGAAAAAAAGTAGTTTCATCCACCAGGCCAAACGACTCTGCAGAGAAACCATCGATCTTCCCACAGTTGGTATCCCCCTGACAACTATTCCAGAGCAAACCCCGTGGAAAGATGAACATAGACTATCGCTACAAATCCAGACAAAAGTGAGAGGAATATTTGACAAGGAAGAACAGAACAGTGTACAGCGCAGAACAGCCACTCTCAGCTTCCTTGATGACGAATACCCACAGGATCTCTGGATCCGAGTCTACACAGATGGGTCAGCACAAAATGCTGTTCGAAATGGAGGAGCGGGAGTGTACATAGAATACCCAAATAATACTAGGGACACGGCCAGAGTTCCAACAGGAACGTACTGCCATAACTATGATGCTGAAATTGAGGCAATCAAGATAGCCACAGAGAAATTACAAAATACCAGCCATGGTACACAACCTGTGGTGATATTGACAGATGCAAAATCCGTAATAGAGGCGCTCCTGTCTGGGAAATTGCCAGTTCTAAGGACACTACTTTCTGAACTTAGCAGTCAGCATAAGGTCACCATACAGTGGATACCATCCCACTGTGGAGTCCCCGGAAACGACAGAGCTGATCGATTGGCTAAGGAAGGAGCAAAAGAAGAACAACCTGATGTGCCCATTACATACCACCAAAAGAAAAGAATGATCAAATCAGTTCAGAAGGCCACCAAACCTACTCAATGACGACTACCACGTTATGGACAGACCAGAACAAGTCATTATTCTGCGCCTCAGAACAGGACACAATAGATTACGCAACCACATGTATACAAAATTCAAGATTGGTGACTCAGCCATGTGCACATGTGGTTTGGCGTCGCAGACAGCAGAGCACATACTCCAGGATTGCCCAAACTACAACATATCCAGGCGAACCTTCTGGCCTAGAGAGACAACAGAGGAAGATAAACTCTATGAACCGCTGAGTGAACTAAAAAAGACTGTTAGATCCATACAAGAGACAACATTACAGTTATAAACATATTTCAGGCGAACGAAAGAAGACGAAGAAGAACTGATGTCTGTCTCACAAGATCCATAGGATAAACTTAGCTTGGATAATGAAGTTGAAGCTTCAGATTCAAAATGACTGTGGTATGCTTTTTTTGTTGCATATCCCTTACAGGACGTTGCAGTCAACACCAGCATTTTCAGCTGCTGTTGATGTACTGGGCACGTTTTACGTTCAGTAGTTTGCCATTGCCTTAGCTGTTCCAATTTCTTTTAATACATGATCAGGGAGCTGATCAGTTAAGCAGCATTTTCCTACTCGCATCAGGCCAAATGTTATTGTCAAGACAGCTTTTAAGAGGTCAAGTTTCATCATATTTCTTAGTTTACATTTTATATAATTCATAGCACTAAAAACTATTTCTACATCAGCATTTGAATGGGGTAGTATCATGGCAGATATCGCACATTCAAAGAGCTTACAGAATGGACTGTTTCATGTGGCATCCTTAAATTATCTTACTTCACACAAAAAAATTCAGCTTCTGTTTTGTTTTTCAATCAATCAATCAATGATGTGCCATGCTGGAAAGCGTGGGCGGTCATGACTCGTCATTTCACTCGATCACCAGAGTCGTGGATCAGCTCAGTGTTCCTGTTTCGATCATACCATCCAGGTATTTACTTCTCGGTATTCCCCTTGGTCTGTTCCCTTTGATCTTGCCAGTTGTCATTAAGTTCTCCAATCCATTTCTTCTCATAACATGTCCAAAAAATGTTGACTGTCTACGTCTAATTTAGTCATTTCTCTAACCAGTTTACGATTTTCATTTGTCTCCTGTAGTACTTGGTCATTGGTATTTCTGTCTGTCCATGGTATTCTTTGCATTTTCCTCAGAAACCACATTTCTGCAGCTGTCAGATGTTTTTCTTTCCAGTCAACCAAATTTATTTTGGTTAACTGATGTTCTGTTTCCGCCACACTATTATCAATAGTCCCTAAAAATTTCATAACTTGACAATATGTCCTTTGATTATGTGGCTGTTTCGGGATTTGAAATTTAAATATTGAGCACAACCCACTACTGGCAACGCCGATCGCATTCTGGTATGAACCTAAGGCCTATCCACGTCAATATGGAAGCACTATACTCGAGTTTCGCCCTCATTTGAGCTCGTCAGTAGTGCATATCCCTGACCGGATCCGGAAACAGTCCCGGATCACGCGTGTGAAGCGGGTGTGTAACCACGCGGCACACACTGGACACACCAAATTATCACAACAGAACATCACAACGCTACCCATCGTAGGCTATGCTCAAGATTGCCCAATCGCCGCGACCGACGTCCGTCAATCGATGGGACCCGAACGATCAGGACTTCTCACTGGCAAGGAACACCAGGCCTCCTAAATCCAGTGAGCAATAATCAATTGATTATGTGGCTGTTTCGGGATTTGAAATTTAAATATTGAGCACAACCCACTACTGGCAACGCCGATCGCATTCTGGTATGAACCTAAGGCCTATCCACGTCAATATGGAAGCACTATACTCGAGTTTCGCCCTCATTTGAGCTCGTCAGTAATGCATATCCCTGACCGGATCCGGAAACAGTCCCGGATCACGCGTGTGAAGCGGGTGTGTAACCACGCGGCACACACCAAATTATCACAACAGAACATCACAACGCTACCCATCGTAGGCTATGCTCAAGATTGCCCAATCGCCGCGACCGACGTCCGTATAGCCTACGATGGGTAGCGTTGTGATGTTCTGTTGTGATAATTTGGTGTGTCCAGTGTGTGCCGCGTGGTTACACACCCGCTTCACACGCGTGATCCGGGACTGTTTCCGGTCAGGGATATGCACTACTGACGAGCTCAAATGAGGGCGAAACTCGAGTATAGTGCTTCCATATTGACGTGGATAGGCCGTAGGTTCATACCAGAATGCGATCGGCGTTGCCAGTAGTGGGTTGTGCTCAATATTTAAATATGTCCTTTACTGGCTGAAGTATGTTGTTAACAGAAAAGAGTGAAATATTATTCAATACATCTATATTTTCAGGAAGTCTCTGCTTCAATTGCTTGAATAATGAGACAAGAAAGTCTTGATAGCGCTTTCTTAAATTGTTCACTTCATTTTCTGTTAACAGTCCTTTTGTTTTTAAACCATCAATTTTTTATTTGATATGGTATTCCAGGTATGATTTATGAGCCAAAATAATGAACAAATCAGCTTTAGAATTGGCAATATAATTCTTTTCTTTTACCAAATGAGTGAAATAGCAAAGTGAGATTGTCAAGTAATTTAACTTGTCAACATTTTTAGATTCAGTTTATTAACTTTTTTTCACTTCACTTAGAATGGGTTGTAAAAACAGAAGGAATGCCATTTAAAAAAAAATCACTGTACATTCCATATAGTATTTCACCTGTGTAGCACTTTTCACTTTGTCTTGTTATTTCGAATAAGTGTTAATATAATATTGATGTAAATAATTTAAATGTAAATGTGTATAATATTAATGTAATAATATTTCGAATGCCAGATTCATTTTCACTGAGCTACCGTAATGACAGCAGATGGTACTACCTGCTTTCTGTTAGAGCCGAATGTTGGGCGGCTCTTACCAAACCCGACACCCACATTGTGCCAACGGCTTCGGACGGAAGAGTGCAATTGGAAGGGTACCAGCCTTATCCTGATGCGAGGAAATGCACCCTAAAGACAAAATGTCATGGCAGGGCAGACCAGACCCTAAGCCTTGGTTGGCAGCTGGTCTAGGATCGAAGCTCTGACAGGCGAAAAGTTATAGCATTGCTTTGCTGATCCGGCAGCTTCTGCAACTTGTCTTGTTCCAGATGAATTGCTTTTATCTTTCCTTTGGAGTGAACTAGACCTGGCGAGAGAGGGATCATGCTGCATGGGTAACACATGGTCTCTATATTTTAGCCCAGGCTTTGTGCTATGGAGAGGTATAACTCCACCCCTGGTTTTAACCAGTCTCGGAATCAGGGTGAGAGGTAGCAATTACGGGTTATAAGTCCTTGTCAACTGGCGTAGACACGGTGCGCCACGGGTTGCCTCTGATAGTGGGAGACACCCACATGTGTCACTGATCAACTACCGCTTGCTTCAAGCTGGGCAACCCCCGTCCAATTTGGTGCTGATCCAAGGCAGCCTGCCTGCTTCAATGGGCACTTGCGACTAGGACAAAATCTGAACCGTAGGCTGTAAACCCAATGCATCAGGTATTACTAAAAAAAAAAAAAGAAACCTCAAGCTACGGCTTGCAACCTGGAACATAAGAACCATATGTCCAGGATTTTCCACTGACCTGACGAATATTGACAATGTAAGAAAAACGGCTGTGAATGATGCAGAACTCAATCGTCTAACGTTCATATTGCTGGCATGCAGGAGACTCGCCTCGCTGAGGAAGGGTCACTCAGGGAAAACAATTACACGTTTTTTTTGAGCGGTAGAGGGCAGGCAGAAAAAAAGCAACACAGTGTGGGCTTTGCAGTAAAGAATTCGCTACTGAGAATGATTGAAATTCCAGCAGGAGGAAATTAAAGACTATTATCCCTGCGCTTGGCAACCTCTTGTGGTTTTGCCACCATTATTACTGCATATGCACTGACACTCAATTCCTCTGATGATGTGAAGGATTCGTTCTATGAGGAGTTAGACTCCGTGATCAAGGCAGTTCCAAAATCTGACTACATTTATATGCTCGGTGATTTCAATGCTTGTGTGGGCAAGGACTCGAGTTCATGGCCAGTGTGCCTTGGAAAATACAACATCGGTCGCATGAATGATAATGGGCAAAGGCTGCTGGAGCATTGCACCAGTAATGACCTATGTATTACAAACTCCTTTTTTAAAACAAAAGAGATGGATAAGGTCACATGGAAACATCCAAGATCCGGCCATTGGCACCAGCTGGACTTCATCATCACACGGAGACAACATCTGAACCATATATCATTGACTCGAAGTTACCACAGTGCTGACTGTGATACAGATCATTCTTTGGTTGTTGCAAGGGTTAGACTGAGACCAAAGAGAATCTACACAGCTAAACACAAATCTAGCCCCAGGATTAATATTATTAACACTCACGATCCTGAAAAGTGCTTTCAGTTTCAACAACAACTTGAAGACAACATCTGAACCATATATCATTGACTCGAAGTTACCACAGTGCTGACTGTGATACAGATCATTCTTTGGTTGTTGCAAGGGTTAGACTGAGACCAAAGAGAATCTACACAGCTAAACACAAATCTAGCCCCAGGATTAATATTATTAACACTCACGATCCTGAAAAGTGCTTTCAGTTTCAACAACAACTTGAAGACGCTTTCACCGATACACCAGAAAATTGTACAGTAAATTAAAAGTGTGGTCAACTTAAGGAAACTCTTTATAAAACTGCCGTAGGGGTTTACGGCACTGTGGATCATAAGAGGCAGGATTGGTTTGCGGCAAACAGCGAGACTGCAGCCCTTGATTGATAAGAAGAAGATAGCTCTCTTAAGAAACAAGGAAAGACCAACGCGTAACACTCTGGGTGAACGAACAAAAGTCTTTATTTTCAAAGGGTTAAGAATTGGGCACGCAGGACCCGTCTGACATTCTGCCCTTCTTCTCTATTTCCTCTCATACATTCTTTCATTCAACATCACTTACGAAGCAAATTTTGACAACAAAAGAACAATAGCATTAAAACGCATGAAAAATAATCAATAACAAATGACTCACTGAGGCAGTGTTTAACGTGGGCATTATAAATACCTAAGGAGGGTGTAACGTGCCATTTACGGCACTGTGGAAGGATGTGAGCTAAGGCAAGCTAGGAAGGATGTGCAAAAAGGCTGCCAGGCAGTGTGCAAATGATTATTGGATCAAGTTATGTGAGTCCATTCAAATCGCAAGTGATAAGGGAAACATAAGAAGCATGTATGAAAGAATAAAGAAAGCCTGTGGTCCAGTGATAAAAAGAAGTGCACCATTGAAAACCTTGACTGGAGAAATCATCACTGATAAGAAACAGCAGATGGACAGATGGGTAGAGCACTATTTGGAGCTTTACTCAAGTGAGACCAAACTAGCAGATGATGCCCTCAACGCCATAGAGGCTCTACCAACTCTTGACCACTGTAGCATGATGTCTTCAGACGTTCGCATCCCCAGTCCATTTACATTTCTCAATACTCAGTAGTTAACCACGTAAGCCGTCTTGATACCCTAACTAAAAATAGAATCGTAGATTCTAGATCGAGAGAGGGTAGATGAATGGTGGGGTCTCAATTTCATTGGGTAACCCTTGGGCTGGTAACGCTCCTTAATACATAATTAGCCCGCCAGTCGAAGCCTTGATTCCATCCCGTAAGGACGTGTTCAAGATGCAGTGGTAAAATTTGCCCAAAAGCATTCTTTAGGATGTGGTCATCTGCACTCCAGGTACCTAAATCATTTAATATGTTATGTGTAAACCTGATGAAGTGAGAGAGACGAAGGCCGAAAATAAAAAAAACCCGAGGTAAATTTCTTTGAGGAAAATGTA
>JACEFZ010007397.1:0-98417 GCA_014155875.1 Cepaea nemoralis
GGGTCGTTAATAGAAGAAAGTGAGAGTAACAGTTTCTGACGTTACAAAACAAAAGAAGTAAGTTGCATATCCTTTACAGGACGTAGCAGTCAACCCCAGATTTTTTGGGGCTGTTGGTGATTCCTGGGCAAGTTTATGTTCAGTAGTTTTTCATTGCTTTCCGAACGGCCGGCACTCATACCATTGTATGAAAACCCACGCATTGCGGTCTGCTTTCAAATTGCCTTTCTGATGTAGAGTGCTACTCTTAAACATGTGTACGAGTATGGGGTAGCAGAGTCGGCAAATTATGTCCCATGGAAGTCAACGCGGTTTTACAATCTCGACATACCGGGTTCGGAGTCAGCCGCTATTTATTTGGGAGCAGGTGGATTTGTGTTGATTGTCACACTATATGAGCGTCGGTATATCAGAGAGCAATGACACACATATAATCCCGCCTAAATGGGGATTCGAATACACGACCACCGGGTGGGCAGGCAAGCGTGGGGAAAGAACCATACAACCATCATGTGCCATGCCGATAAGCGTGGGCGGTCATGTTTTGCCATCTCACTCGATCACCAGAGTCGTGGGTCAGTTCATTGTTCCTGTCTCGATCATGCCACGAGGCCAAGCCATCCAGGTATTTACTTATCTGTCTTTCTCTTGGTCTGTTCCCTTCGATCTTACCAGTTGTCACCAAGTTCTCCAATTCATCTTTTCTCATAACATGCCCAAACAATTTTGACAGTCTACGTCTAATGACTCTAATCAGTTTACGATCTTTATTTGTTTCTTGAAGGACTTGTTCGTTAGGTTTTCTGTCTGTCCATGGCATTCTTTGCATTTCCGCAGAAACCACATTTCCACAGCCATCAGCTTGACTGCTCGTTGTCCACGCTTCACATACATACAAAAGTACAGGTTCTATGTAGCACTTCAACACTCTTTTTCTCATTTCATTTGATATAATTTTATTGGTCAGTTTGGTTTCATCTTGCAAAAGGCTACCTTCGCAATTCTTGTTCTAATCTCTTCAAGGCATCTCCCATCAGATGATATGACAATTTCGAGTTAACTGTACCGATTCACTTGTTTAAGAATATGCCCACTTGTATATCACATTGTGGTATTTCCTTCTTCCCAGTGACCATCATAACCTGTGTCTTCTTACTAATCAATTCTAACCCTAGGTGTTCACTGTGTGCAACAATCGCATCTACTAAATGTTGCAGATCCTGTTCATTGTCCGCAATCAAGACTGTATCATCTGCATATCTAATATATTGATGTATCGTCCCCAATGTTGATTCCTTCCATATCTTCTATATTTCTGAAAATATTTTCACTCTGCAGTGAAAAACGTTTGGAGACACTAAACATCCCTATCTCACGCCAACAGTGAAATGAGAAACCTAGGCGAAAAAATCCATGGAAGCCTTGGAGATGTGGTTTTATAGAGGAATGCTGAAAATTAGTTGGTCATCCAAAATGAGCAACGAGGAACGTTTTAAGGGAAGCTGAGTCGCAAAGACAACATGTTACAAACATCAGAAAGAGGCAGTCATCTCGTTTTGGCTACGTTATAAGAAGATAAAAACTGGAACATGTGACAATCGGAAAGATGTTTGGAAAGAGAGATAGAGAAAGATAGGGTGAGAAGATTCTTGACAGTTTTGTGTCATGCTACGGAAGGGACCCAACACACGAATTGATCCATGACGTCGGAGATCGTAATTTTTGGAGAGACATGATAGCCCACGCCAGCCGGCAAGGCACTGGATGATGATGAAGCAGTACAGTGAAAGAAACTAGTTATAATTCAAGTAAAGATAAAGATGTTTGTACGTTAGGGCAAGTGAACTCTTTATAAGTTTTATAATCCTAAACCTGTCGGTTTCAAAGTGAGCCGCTGGCCATATGAAAGATTGGAAAATGCAAAGAGGAAGGCAGAGGAATCAATACCTGGATGGTGTTGCGACATCGCGTCATCGGGACAAGACAGTTATCTGATCCAAGACACCGGTGATCGTGTGATAGTCAGCCATCGCCGGCCACAATTTATTGACATTGCACATGATGATGATGAAATACTTGAAGAAGAAGAAGAAGACGAAGAAGAAGAAGAAGAAGAAGAAGAAGAAGAAGAAGAAGAAGAAGAAGAAGAAGAAGAAGAAGAAGAAGAAGAAGAAGAAGAAGAAGAAGAAGAAGAAGAAGAAGAAGAAGAAGAAGAAGAAGAAGAAGAAGAAGAAGAAGAAGAAGAAGAAGAAGAAGACGAAGAAGAAGAAGAAGAAGAAGAAGAAGAAGAAGAAGAAGAAGAAGAAGAAGAAGAAGAAGAAGAAGAAGAAGAAGAAGAAGAAGAAGCAGCAGCAGAAGCGGCAGCAGAAGCAGCGGCAGAGGCAGAGACAGAAACAGAAGCAGAAGCAGATTGACAATGATGAAAACAACAACACGAAGAACATGGGACTTGGAATGTGTGAACATAGACTTGGCACTCCAAACAGCAGGTGTTCAAAGAGACACCTTATATTCTGAAAGCGAATTGAAAGACTGACGATAGATGACTATACTTGAATGTTGCAGATGACTATACTTGAATGTTGCATGTTAGTAAAAGTACATCTGGCTAGGCATTTTTAAAAACAATCCTCTTATAAAATGTTTATGGTATGATTATGGAACTCAAAGTTTATGGAACTAAATGTCACGTATATTTGTCTTATATTATATTATTAAACTCAAAGAATCCAAAAATGAAATATAATTAAGTATTGAAATGCTTATAGTATGGTTCCTGAGATTCCCGAGAAGAACACTCAATGTATCAAGAAGACAGAAAATCAGAAATGATAAAATCAGGACTAAAGTGGGGGTTATAGCAGTGCTAGATTTCATTAGAAAACCGCAAGTTAAATGGTTCAAGCATATTAGTAGGCTATCATCTGACAGTACACCACAATAAGTAATGATGTACAGACTAAATGGAACCCGAAGAAATGGCCGACCATGTAAACGATGGGCAGAGGGATTAATTCATGGGAATCTCGATAAATGAAGCCACGAACGGGCACTCAACTCATGATTATGCTTCACCTTGCGACACCGCACGGTACAAGCGGAACAAAGTGAGATGATGCCATGACGACGATGATTGCATGCTTGGCCGTTTCACACAATTCTCCGAGCCTGGTCATTTCAGTGCTGCATTTTCCTTTTATGAAACAACATCGAAACCAGCGTCTCTGTTGCTAAACTATCCATTCGTTTATTTCTTCAACTTAATGTGTACATTGTCACTAACATTTCAACAGCGTCACCGTCGTAATTTACGAAAAAAGTCGGTTGTTGGTATCTAATTAGTGTCATCATATAGGGTGAATACAAAATTTGGACATGCAATATTTTCAAACGCTGCACAGTCATTAAAAATACACCATATATGTTCATATGCTCCGGAGATCAGCTTGGCAGAATGGAAAAGAGCGCTCTCTTTTAAACTTCCAACGCGCTGATACCGAGTAGTAGGTTCAACCCCGACATTGACCATTTGGAGTAAAATGCAGACTTTTACTCATTGACTAGGTGATGTAAATTACAAGTGCCTCAGAAGTCGGAGTGGTTCGCCTGATGGCAAGGGACACTGGTAATAGAAAAAGCTAACCCACTCGCAATAATCAGTCCGTCTTGGACTACGCTTGAGTTTAAAACGAGCGAACAAAAGGGAAACAAATAATCAAATGCTTCAAAGGCATACAAAATGATACTGGTCTAGTACAAATGTAGAGAGAGATGACCAAGATTTTACTTGGAAAAAAAAAGCAACAAGAGACACACTTAGTTTGACAAAGGAATGTAACAGAACGTTGTAGATGAGGGGGAAATGTAACGAGATAATAGCTAAGTACCTCTCAAGATCTAAGTACCTGTATAATGTCAACGGAAAAGCGCGGAAGTTTTTAGTGGAAAGAAATCATAGACCGGCAGGTGCTGAGAAAGAAATATGTACACACAAAACGGAAGCTGGTAATCAGCTGCAAGAGTCCGGACATTGTACACGCTGATTCCACGGAGTAAATGACGGGACATGACAGGAATCAATTAGATATTGTTTCATCACAAATAACACAACATGAGCCAAGAATCTGCAAATAAAGAACGCCAGGTGGAGGCGGACAGATGATAAAAAAGACATAGCATTTTGCAATGGCATTTCTTGTAAACGCTAATTCTATGGTGTAAATCTCAGAGGCACAGGAAGCTATCAATTAATCCGTGTTTTATTTTAAGTGAAAATGTACATGACAGTAACAACAAATAAATCCAGCCTGACATCCACGATATTTAGAACATCTGTGGGACGAATTCACTGACAAGAATATAATTTTATTTAAAGTGCATAAGCGGCTGGCTGAGTGGCTAGAATGCCGAATCTCCTTAGGGAGATCTGAGTTCCAATCCTCGGTAAGGTGTGGAATTGTTTTCTGTCAGGAGCAAAAAGAAAACCCTAACCTGTACAGTTCGTGGCGAATGCAATAGCCAGGCGGCCTTAATTCCTCAGGCTCAAGACCCCTCCCCCCCCCTCCGCCATACACCGCAAGGTACTATTCATTCATTCATTCATTCATTCATTCATTCATGCATTCATTCATTCATTCATTCAGTAGCATGTCCTTTGCAGAATCTGGCTCCCATAACAACCTTCCGGAAAACCTCTCGATCATAAGCAAGATATCCCGAGTCCGATACACCCATCTGGAGATCATCCGCCACATCCTGTACCCATCTTCTCTTTGGCCTTCCTCTTCCTCTCTACTCAGGCATATACCCCTCCATTATTGTTTTCTCCAAACTTTCGTGACGTTTCATGTGACCAAAATATTTCAATTTTCTTTGTTTTATCGTTTTTAATAGCCAACCTTCTTCAATAATCAGCTCTTGAAGTACGGATGCATTTGTTCTTTTCTGTACCCAAGATATTCTTAGAACTCTCTATAACATTTATATTCAAAAGCATTTATGCGCTGTTCAGCTTGTTTAGTAAATGTCCAGTTTTTGCTATGTTAAGATATAAGTTGTGATTTTCACTATTCAATTGGGTTGAGGCTATTAGGTTTTCTATACCAGTCTGTGTTGTAGATAGCAATACTGTATCATCAGTATACCGAATCTCTGGTATTTCATGACCATCGATAAGGTACTATATTGGTAGAAAATGAATGAAATGCAATCTCTTCACAGGACGTTACAACCAGAACACGTTTGTGGAGTGGCAATAACTGAATACGGTTATGTAGGTTAGAATTGTCGGTAAGCTATTTACCATTAATTAAATCCCACTGCCCTTTTCTGGAATGAATAAAGGCGTTTTCTTATTGATTTGGAGCATCCATCCTAGATTGTCGAGGAATAATCATTATGTGTTTGTAATTAAGAAGTATAGAATATTTTTCTTGCGATATCTAGAACATTTGTCAATATTCACTGACAAGAATATTATAATTGTATTTAAAGCGCATGTCCATAACAGGAAGTTGCAATCACACCCGGCCCCTCTTAGCTGTTTATGATTTAATAAGCAATAGCTGCTACTGAATCATAGAACAGGGACAGCGAAGGTCAGCACGGCCGAATAGATAAGGTCGCTCGTTCTTAAACATCCGGTGCGCTGATGCTAACCTAGCGGGTTCAACCCTTACACTGGTCAGTTGGATTAAAATGTTGACTTCTCGTCCTTGACTTTTGGATGTAAATTACAAGTACCTTTGAAGTGGGAGTTGGTTCACCTGATGGCGAGGGATACTGGTAGTAGGGAAAGCTAATCCACACGCAAAAATCAGTCCAATACACTACTAGTAGCAGCACGTGTATGGGCTATGCTTGGGTTAAGAGTGAGCGAAGGCACACACACAAAACATGGATGTGCTAATATCATGTTAACCATCTTACCTCCCAGAACATTCTCTTGTACTCATCATACGAGGCTGGGTCGAGTTACGAAGAAAGCTCACATTGGAGGGGGAACGAACGAACGAACGAACGAACAGACTTTATTTTCAAAGGGTAACAAATTGGGCACGCAGGCCCGTCTTACATTCGGCCCTTCCAATCACTCATCTTTCTTTCATGAACAGTGCATAGGAAAAAACATTGTCACATGAATTTTGTAAACATAAACAATGCATATTACTATGTTATAAGACACATCCACCACCCACCCACACATCCCCCATTCACTCCAACTCCCCCACCCAACCACACACACATACAATACATTCCCCCACCCATCCACCACATCCCTACACATCTCCCCACCCACACACACCTCTCATCCACCCACACCCCAAGCACACATACATTCAATAACCCACACATCCCCCACCTACACACATTTCCCCACCCACTAACATATCCTTTACCCGTCCCATTTCCCACCAACAATCACTCACCCAATATCCTCCTCCACCCACACACCTCCAACCACCCAACCAAACACACATTCCTCAGCCACACACACATCTCCCCGTCAACTCACATATTCCGCACCTACCCACACACAAATTCCGCACACACCCACATAATCTCCCATCTCCCCTAGCCCACTCACTTATCCCGAGCCCACACCTAAAAACATCCCCCACCATCTCCTAACCTGCACACACTCACCCACCCACATATCCTCTACCCACCCATCCCCCAACCAAACATCCCTTAACCACACACCCTTACTCATATACAATCACCCACCCACAGATCCTCTACCCAACCACACATCCTCCACCCAACCACACATCCTCCACCCACCCATTCCCCCAGCCACACATCCCTTAACCACACACCCTTACCCATATACACACACATCCCCACCCACGCACAATCTCCCCACCCATACAAACATCCCTCACACACATCCCCACCCACCAACACATTCCCCATTCACAAACACACACCTCCCATCCACGCACACACAACCCATACATTCATCCCCTCACACATCCTTAGACACACGTACTTATCCCTCAACCACTAACACCCACACATCCCTTACCCACTCATCAACACATACATCTCCTGTCTACCCACCCACACTCACACATCCCAACCACCCATCTAAGCAAACATCCCCCACCCTCACACACATCATTCACCCACCCACAAACCCAACCACACCTTCACCCACCCACACAAACATCATTTATCCACACCCAGCTCCCCTCCCACACAATACCACACCCACACACATCCCAAAGACACATCCCTCACCCACACACACATCTATCCACACATCTCCTACCCATCCACACATCCCCCAACTACAGTCACCCTCACTACCCAGACATACATCCTCCATCCAGCCACACACACCCCACCCAGCCAGACATATCCCCCACCCACACACACATCTCCAAATCCATCACCCACACGCATCACACATCCCTCCCCCAACCCACACACATCCCCCACACACATTCACCCACACATCTCTCACCCACACACTCCCCACCCATCCACCCAAACATCCCACACCCACATCCCCAATCCCACAACCAACCCACCTGCACACATCTCCCACCCACCACATATCCCCACACCCACATCTCCCCACCCACACATATACCCCCACCCATCCCATAACCCACCATCAATCATCCACCAACATATCCTCCTCCACCCACTCACCCACAACCACCTAGACAAACACACATCCCCACTCACCAACACATCTCCCCATACACCCATACATCTCGCACGCACCTACACACAAATCCCCCACCCACCCACACAAACCCACCCCGCCCACCCACACACATCACGAATCCACCCACACACACATCCCCCGATCCCCCAACCTACTATTATGATCAAACTCCCACACTTTACACACACATACAGTGACGATTGTCGTGAGCATTGTCGCAAAATTGTAAAGAAAATGGAGAAAAATTGTACATATACATTTTGTAACTTAAAAATTAGTGATGCAATTCAACTAACTCTCTCTCTCTCTCTCTCTCTCTCTCTCTCTCTCTCTCTCTCTCTCTCTCTCACTCACTCACTAGCGCTCTCACACACATTACAGTAATGTTATATTATACATGATAAAATCAAGTGTCATACATACAAAATGATAATGTGAAAGATGAAAATACACAAAGAATATGGAATGGCATGTTACAGGGCATGCGAGCACTGAATTCTCTCTCTCTCTCTCTCTCTCTCTCTCTCTCTCTCTCTCTCTCTCTCTCTTTTTCTCTCTCTCGCTCTCTCTCTCTCTCTTACATAGGCACACACACATTCCCCCCCCCCCCCCCACACACACACATATCCCTCACATACACACCCATACATACATCCTCGCATATAGACAAATACATGATGCCTCACATGATTACTGAAACTAATAAGAACAAACTCCTACACTTTACACACAATTTAGACACTGACGATTGTCGTGAGAATTCTCGCAATTGCAAGAAGTGGAGAAAAAATTGTACATATACATTATGTAGCGTAAAAATTAGTGATGCAATTCAAATCTCTCTTCCTTTTTTTTCTCTCTCCCCCCCTCTCTCTCTCTCTCTCTCTCTCTCTCTCTCTCTCTCTCTCTCTCTCTCTCTCTCTCTCTCTTGCACGCGCTATCTCTCTCTCTCTCTCTTGCTCTCTCTCTCTCTCTCTCTCTCTCTCTCTCTCCTCTCTCTCTCTCTCTCTCTCTCTCTCTCTCTCTCTCTCTCTCTCTCTCTCTCACTCACATCACAGTAATGTTATATTATACATGATAAAATCAAGTGGCATACAAAATGATAAGATGAGAATTAAAAGAAAAAAATATGGAATGGCATGTTACAGGACAATCAGGTGGCATTACACGATACCTCGTAATATGAAAGATGAGAATACATGAAAAATATGGAATAGCATGTTACATGACATGCGTTGGCTCAACTCTCTCTCTCTCTCTCTCTCTCTCTCTCTCTCTCTCTCTCTCTCTCTCTCTCTCTCTCTCTTTCTCTCTCTCTCTCCGTCTCTCTCTCTCTTTACATACTCACACTCTCACACTCATTCACTCTCTCTCTCTCTCTCTAACTTACACTCACTAACTCTCTCACTTTCTTTACAGTAATTTACATGAATTCATTTTATGCATGTTAAAATCAAGTGCATCAAAATGATAATATGAAAAAAAATGAGAATACACAAAACATATGGATCAGCATGTTAGATGACATGCATGCCCTCAACTCTCTCTCTCTCTCTCTCTCTCTCTCTCTCTCTCTCTCTCTCTCTCTCTCTCTCTTGTCTCTCACTCACATGTACATACATACACACACACACACACACACACACACATCATACCCACGCAATACACACACCTGCACACATCCATATACTTACTCACACGTACTCACATAACACCCGAATATACACTCCCTCGCATACACTGCATGCATGCACACTTACACATACACATACAAAGATATACAATACATACACGAGCACACACAAACACACTCGTCCATACACACATACACACACGCACTTGCATATAAACGCATATAAACACATGAACGCACACCTTAACACACGTACAGACATACACACAGAGTCACACACAGATGCACACATGTACACACATATACACCCATACACACATCCAGACATGCACACACATACATCACACGTTCTCATGCACTCTCTCATTCAACCACGCTCTCTCTTTTACACACTCACTCGCTCTCACACTCACTCATTCGCGCACATACACGCATAACTACAAATTCTCTCTCACTCACTCACGCTCCCTTACTCACTCATTTACTCGATGACTCTCTAACTCACACTCACTTCACTAACTTTCACACTCTATCACACAGACAGGCAGACACACAACACACCCACTCTCTCAGATTCACTCATTCTCTAACTAAATCTCTCACACATATGTCCACACACTCACTCACTTTTACACTCACTCAGGCACATGCGCATGTATACTCTCTCACTCTCACTCATACTAATTCTTCCACTCACACTCTTTCTCACTCACTCTCTCACCCACTGTCTCGTTCACACACATACAGTGAAGAATGATAGTGGAAAAATGATACTAGTTGGTGACTTATGGAGGCATATAGTCGGTATGAAGTAAGTATTGAAAGAGTTTTCGGTTGAATGTGTAGGGACTCATTGGTGTTTTCAGTTCTGGTTGAAGGCTATTCCACAAGTGAGCACCAGAATATGCGAAACAAGTTTTGTATAAGTCCCAATCTAGGCTTAGGAAGCTGTAATAAATTTAAGCGCTTACTGTTGATTGCATTAGATTGAATTAACGGTAGAAGATACTCTGGCGTATTTTCAGATATAATTTTATTCACTAATTTGGCTTTGTTAAAAAGGAATCGCTTTTGAAGTGGTAGAAGTCTTAGATGGCTGTATAATTTATTGCTTTCAACGTGCTTTATGCGAGGGGGGGGGGGGGGTGGGTGATTTGAAACTAGGTTTACCGGGCCGGTATTTCAATGACTCAATCAGCATTTAAGACTGCGTCATGCAGATCGTGTCCACATTCATGAGGTGAAGTGACTGTAATATAAAAATGTCCGTCCTTTGGGCCTCGAATATACATCTCTGGTTAAGTTTTCTTGTTTAAATTAAGAGCTGGAATTTGGTATACCCAGAAATCCTCATTATGGGGTAATTGATGGGACGTTGTGGCTTCTCTTCTTGTGGATGAAAAATTAGGATGATCCTCCTGCACGTTGCACATATTAAAAATCCTTGGGCAGTTGAGCATTGAAGAGAGTAGTCTGTACAAGGCGCTGCTCTGATTAATTTAATTAGAACCTGCCCATAAAACGAACTTTAGTAGCAAAGTGGTGAGAGGGGGGAGAGGGGGGAAGGAGAGAGGGGAATGAGAGAGGGGGGGGGGGGAAGAGAGAGGGAGATAGAGGATGAAGAGTGGAGAGAGAGAGGGAGAAAGAGAGTAGAGAGATGTAGAGATGGGGAGAGAGGGGATAGATCGGGAGAGAGAGGGAGAGAGAGGGGGAGACAAAGGGGAGAGATAGGGAGAGAGAGGGGAGAGTAAGGGTGGAGAGAGAGAATGAGAGAGAGGCAGAGAGAGGGAGAAAGGGGAAGAGACAGAGAGGGAGTTGATAGAGGGAGAAAGAGAGGGAGAGAGAGAGGAAGAAAGAAGGGAGAGGGGAGAGAGGGAGGGAGAGCGGGGGAGAGAAAGAGAGGGGATAGAGAGAGGTAGAGAGAGAACGAACGAACTTAATTTTAGAAAGGTTAATAATTGACCACGCAGGCCCATCTAACATTCTGCCTTCTTATCTCGTTTTTCCCATACATGATTTCATTCATACATTACTTATGAAGCTAATCGTAGACAATAACAGAACAATATGCATTAAAACGCATGGAAAATAAATGGGAATTACTCAGTTATACATATCTCACTAAAACTAATATTTGACTTTGCAATTATAATTACTTTGGTGTAATGTACCAAACATAGGAGAATGTTTTTAAAAAAATACTAGCTGTCATTTGAGATAATTATTATTAATTTTGGTTGTTTCTTTTTATTTTATGGAGGATTGTAGTCTGTACTGAGATAGTACTCAAACAGGTTGCGACTGCGTGTATAGGAATTGATGGTGTCTTTGATTTCTTGTGGATTACACCCACTCGAACTCTAGTTAACTCGAACAGGAGTGAACTCAAAGACTGTTATAAGTTTCCTACGTATAATTTTCTACACAAACACATGTCACATTATCAAATATGCAATCACTTATTCGACAGTCACATCACAGTACACTACATCACGATTTAAAAGCGTGGCTCAATGTAGAGCTATAACGCTGTATAATTTTCACCATGTCCACACAGGACGATGGATCAACGCCGACTCACTTGTCCCGTGCTCACTTCCTATCACCTGAGAAGTGAGTTCCAACGTTTTCGTGTTGTGTGGAAAGTCCCTGCTTTCCACGTTCTCTTGCTGAACACAGCCATAACCTTTACTCTCTGACCTCGGCTATAACTTAACCATGCCATGACGTCGTCAGGCTCATGGCATGTGTATACCATCTTTTTTGGTTTTGCGAGAATTCAGACAGTTACCTTCCTGAGACGAACCTGGTCTAAAGGCAACAATAAACTTAGAAGTATTGTTAGTTCCCTGTAAAATGAACATACGAATGGTTAGAACGGCAGTTTAAAAAACACACGGACATTATACACTGTCTGTCTGTCGTCTTCTTCAAATATTCCTAACCTCATTCAATTCCTGATCTTATTCTTGTGCTTCTTCTTCCCCTGCCTTCACTCTCATGTATGCACTTTCTGCAAAGATCGCCTGCATTTGTCTGCAACTACAGAATATTACAGATTGCCTCCAACGAAGGGAGGTAACGCCTAAGTAGTGATGTCAAGTTTGCAACGTTTCACTCTCCCTTATTTCCTGGTGGCGGGGCATATCTTGATTAAGGCTGCCGGGTTAAACCCTGGAATTAAAATACAAGAAACAAGAGGAACCAATTAAATGTGTGTTTCTTACAATTATCACACGAAAATCTTAAGATCCTGATCATGACTGTGAATGTTACTAAATTGTGTAGTACCCCATTCATACAACTCGCACAATGTCCAGATTGTCAAAATTTATTAAGATAGTGAACGCCGTGCAACGTTTATTTGAAAGTAATAATTCTACACTAGATCTCTTCCCCTCTGGGCACCAGACTGGGGTCTGCTGAAAATGAATATCTAAAACCTGTAGAAAAAATATGACCTTCCTAGGCCTACCCCAGGCAGTCTCTACGTAGATACATTTCAGTACCTGTCTTGCACACCCTGCTGATTTCTGAATTTGGAGAGGGGGAGGAGAGCACTTCAGCACAATCCCTGTGGAGATGATACGTCGGTATCGGAATCGGGAACACGTGGAGTTGAGAGCTGAGTTGAAGTGAGACAAGACCCGACATCACAGCACTTGGGACATCCCCACACGTGCTCATCTGCAACAGCCAGTGAAGAGTCCCAGTGCTAATGGTATCTGTAGCATGAACTGTCTTAGTGGCTTCAACAGTTCTCTAATGAATATTTATGTGTAATACGTGTACAACATTGGAATCGACCAATCATTTCTCTTCTTTAAATGTCCGTTTCTGTACGGGAACACTGCATTACTGTCTGATGTGTTTGTGTGTGTTATTTGACCTATGCTGGTTTAATATAAATTTATGAGACCTGTGGTGCTATACCAATGGTTGGATAAGAAGTATGTTCACATTCCATAGTTGTAGATTCATGTGGATGATAGACGTAGCTAATGAACACACCATTTTTGTAGGGGTAACTAGTTGGTCATGCGTCGAAGTACACTAGTCCCTGCGGCGAGGATCTGTGGTCATTTGCATGTAACAGATTCGAATCCCGGTAGGTAACTCTAGTTTCCAATGTATATGTTGTTTAGTGCGTCCTCTGGTCTCTAATTCTTACCCCTGCTTCTATAAGAATCAAACAATACGTGTGTATTAATTAATTAATGGTCTTGATTGCATCGAAGTGTTCCCCAATATATATATATAATCAAGTGAAGAATAAATGATACTCGGCTGAATTATAATGTACATCGTCATCGATGCTGCGAGAATATGTAGAACATTGTATCCACGGAAGTCTAACACTTAGAAGGACGCCCTTTTGGTTACACAGCAACGACTGGGATCAACTAATATATAATACTTCAATATATTTGAGCAACTGAAATAACACAGTAAGTATGAATAAAACACAACACAACTGTTCAACGTTTCTGTAGTCACCATCTCATCTCATCTCATCTCATCTCATCTCATCTCATCATGTTCCTATTGTGCCTTGCGGTGTCGAGGTGAAGTATAAACAGCGGGAGAATGCCCACCTATGGGCTTCATGTATCGATATTCCCATGGACTCTGTTATTCCCGGCGTCCATCGTTTACGAGAACTTGGTGATGACTGGCAAGATCGAAGGGAAGAGACCAAGGGGAAGACCGAGAAGTAAATACCTGGATAGCTTGGCCACGTAGCAAGGTCGAGACAGGAACACGGAGCTTGATCCACGACTCTGGTGATCGAGTGAGATGGCAGAACATGACCGCAAACGCCTATCGGTATGGCACATGATAGATGGATGGATCGTTTAACGTGGTCGGCCTCTTTCCTCTGCTTCCCTCGGTAGTCACCACATTTGTCAAAACAAAAGAAACATGTTATTGTGTGTCTTCAGAATATAATTATACATTGTTATTTCATTCTATATAGCTATATCCTGCTACAGTCAATCTGTGTCTTCTCCGTCATTGACAGCAGAACAGTGGTGTGTAAACTAGTCCATTGCTAGTTCCTAATGATGAGTGTCTATAAATATATAGTATGGTCCCTGCGCCCTGGCTCAGTACCTTTGTTGTCTTCTGAAGCAGTGTCAAGCAGAGATGTCCCTGGAGAACCGAGTCATTACATTCTGGAGTTCTTTGCTCTGGGTGAGCAAATAAGTCCACCTGGCCTGGACAGTCGACACAACCTGCACAGTTCGCGGCCACTGCCCTAGCCATGCGGCCTTAATTCCCCAGGCTCAAGCACCCCTACCCCCACCCTCACCCCCCCCCTCCTACACCTCAATGTACTATAGGCTGTAATGACAGTCTGTGTGAAATGTGTAGTAATGTGAGTAAACAACAAATCTCTCATAATCCCAGGCCTCATGTGTGTGGCTGATTGCGTTCTGTCCAAGTGAATCAGTCGACCATCGAGCCCAGCAACAAGTGCTAGTAACGGACCCTTGTACACGCCTGTAGACGCAATGGGCATATGGTTCTCGGCCTATATGTCTACAGACCAATCGGCACGCCACTGGTGATGCGGTCAGTGCCACATCGGCCTTGACTTCTCAGGTAATTTCCTGGTACACATGTTAGGCTGGGTCGACCTGGGAGCTCACGTCAATTTTAAAAAACCCTCCTCCATGCGCATTCGAACCCACGACCAGCGGATGGGCAGGCTAGCCGGTTTCTCCCTGGAAGACAAGGCAGGGGGTCGAATAGCACCAAGATGGACACGGGATATTGAAAACTCATTGGAAATGAAAATGCTTAAGGCAGTGGAACTAGCAAAGGATCGAGAGTAACCGCTGCTCACCGTGACGAAAACGACGCTCTGCATATGACCTGCTACATGATAATTAGTGTAATAGAAAGGACACACTGGCTTGCATGAGGACAACCCGGTGTAATTGTAAAAAACAGCGCCCGACAATCGATCGGCTTATCATGCTCAGAAATGTGTTCAAGATATAAGATATTGAGCTTCAAATGCGTAATCTATTAATTGGTTTCAATGCAGCATATGACAGAATTCACAGAAATACACCGGACAACATATACGAGAGATTGCAAATCCCCAGGCGTTATACAACTTCATTATGTCTGTATGGAATGCATTAGCCATACTGAATGTTTCAATGGAATGCATTTCTAGTAACTTTAGTTACAACACGGGATAAAATAATTACAATTTGACATTAGGACATGTTATGAAATTCTGAATATGCACGGGAGAAACGAAAAATTCAAACCATTGTAACTTTGCGCAGTGTTTGAGAAAGTATCTATTGCATTGGATCTGGTGAGGAGTGGCTCTAGGGTACGACGTCCCTACTCTAATCGAGTAGTAAGTAAAGTAGGGAGTCTCCGTGGCGAAGTTGTTAAGCCGTTTGTCCTCGCGCCTCATTTTGTGGGTTCAATTCCAATCTCTGACATTCCATTCACGAGTGCAGTTTTCTCTGAGATTCCTGGGGGTCGTCGCTGGAGCTACAACGTTCATGCTTTGTGTGACGCTTTCGGCAGACCGCTCTGCGGAGAGGGACCGAGTCATACGGGATTAAACCCGGTGCAATGAAGTCAGTCCTTCCGCCTTTAAAATACTACAGTAATTTAACTAAGTAAAGGACCCGCTTTCTCGCTATAAGTTGCGGCGACAAGCCTTCATCAGCAAACAAATACATACGCAAAGCACAACTTACAGTCACGGAGAACACCCTCCGGAGACTATAGTAAGGCATAAGGACGGGATGATCTCTGTGACTATATGTTGTGTTTTGTATATGTATTTGTATGCTCATGAAGACTAGTCGCCGCACATGTCTTAATCTTGTTCTGTTCTAAATATTGAGCACAACCCACTACTGGCAACGCTGATCGTATTCTGGTATGAACCTAAGGCCTATCCACGTCAATATGGATGCACTTCCATATTGTGATTCCATATTGACGTGGATATGCCTTAGTTTCATACCAGAATACGATCAGCGTTGCCAGTAGTGGGTTGTGCTCAATATTTAAATTTCAAATCCCGAAACAACCAAATAATCAATTGTTCTGTTCTGTAAAGCTGCATTACTTTGTGTTATTTTATGTTGTTTACATTTCCACACAAAAATGTCTCTTAAAAGTCGACAGGGTCGACTTCATTGCACCGGGTCTTTATCCCATATGGCTCAGTCTCTTTCCGCAGCGTGGAAAGCGTCGTACAAAGCACGAACTTCGTAGCGACGACCCTCAGGAGTCTCCGAAAAAATGCACTCGTGACCCGAAGGGTACGGCATGGAATCGAACCCACAACCTTCATAGCGTGAGGCAGACGGCTTAACCACTGCATCACGGAGACTCCTAACACCCTTACATTTCCACAGCTTTACCGCAATTCCACCAAATTTTATTCTCGCTATAAGCCACACTTGGCATATCTTGCTGGTCCTATATTTCAAGACTAATCGGCACTGCATGGGTGATGTGGTCTAAGCCTCGCCGACCGCCTCTACTTTCCACATGACCACCGGGTCACAAACAGTAGTGCTACCTACTGAGCTACAACTGTGGCGAACATGTTACAGGACATAATTCATAATCCCGCATACGGCATTCGAAACATAGCTGCGGACGATTTGGCAGCAGACCGCATTGCGACTAGTTTTCATACAATGGTATGTGTGCCGGTCGTTTTAGAAAGCAATGGCAAACTACTGAACGTAAACTTGCCAAGAAATCACAAAAAGCATGAAAAATGATGGGATTGACTGTAACGTCCTATAAAGGATATATAACTAACTAAAATTACGCTGCCACAGCAGCTAGCAGATGAAAAGATTGGCTTAACTGCGCAGTGTCGAAAAGGGCATGTTGAAACCAATATCCGACAAAACTGTATGAGACAAAGATTCGGGGATCTATAATTGTAGTAAAGCACCGAAGTATGGGTTAAACTGAATGTTTACACTTAGCCGTTAGTAAATGCAACAATTGTTTACAGCCGAGGAAGTAAAAGTAATTATTAGGCGTGCGTTAAAGTAACTGTTGTTTTGAAATGATGAAGTTAAATAATAATTAGGCGTGCGTTAAAGTCACAACTATTTTCAACTGAGGACATTAAAGTAATAATTGTTTGCAAATTAGGAAGTTAAAGTAATAATTAGAGGGTATTATCAGATTAGATAAGGGCGTATTTATGAATCCATTATTTTAATTAATCTGAAAGGTTTCAAAACATTCCCCATTTCCCAGATTTACTTTATCAAGGTCAATATGACGCCACACAGAGACGAAAGATCATTAAGGAAAATAAAAACTGGTTTACCTGGAGCAGGTAAATCGCCAGGGACATATTATCCGACCATACACTCAACCGCCCTGCTGTGCCTTCACTGTTGTCAGCCATATACCATGATGTATCCCTTCCATCCGCCTCTTTTAAGTCAAGAGTAGCGCTACGCGAGCGTTCCAACTGGCTTATTCAGATGTCAAAATTGCCTAGTTGCCCTCAATCGTCTGGCGTCTACAGCCAGGATCATTTAAGAGCTGACCTACTACGGCGATAATGAGTGTTTAATTCCGGTGTGAGTGTATAGTATCGAAGTGCGCTGTTTTTATTGTGTTTTATTGTAAAGTACAGAGTTAATGCCCAAACAACAACAACAACAACAACAACAATAACAACAACAACAACAACAACAACAACAACGACGACGACGACGACAACGCGGACAGCAGCAACAGCAGCAACCACCACCACCATGACCACCAGCACCACCACCAACACCACAACCACCACCACCACCACCACCACCACTGGCACTCAAGTCCCCTAGCAGGAATATGCTGTGGATGTGTGAAATGTTAGAATCATCACACTTTGTAGTACTCCACATCCACACGAAGGGAAAGGTGGCCTTATTTCCCTTCCGTAGCGAACGTCGTGCTCAGGCATCGAACTCTCGTCTCACTGCGCTGATGGCGTTGTCAACGCAGCTTCCTCACTGATACATCAGCTGAATTACTTTCAATATTGGACGAAAACGCACACTCATATCATCATCATCATCATCATCATCATCATCATCATCATCATCATCATCATCATCATCATCGTCAAATGCCATGCCAGTTGGCGTAGGCGTTCATGGCTCTCTGCAGATCTCGGTCTTTGGTGTTCTGGATGAACTCTGCTGATGATATTCCTCCATGCCACCGTCTGAATCTATCCAACTTCCTTTCTCTTAGTCTGCCTCTGCCTCTATCCCCCTCGATCTTTCCAGTTGTCACGATGTTCTCTAATGCCTCTCTTCTTATCACATGACCGAAGAAAGCTGTTTGTCTCTTTCTTACTGTTGTATATAATGTTCTAGTTTCATTAGCATGTTTCAGGCTAGTCGTTGTTATTTACTTTGGTACTCCATGGAATTCGCAACATTCGTCTCAGGAACCACATTTCCTTTGCCTATAGTTTGTTTCTTAATTTGTTCATTTACATTCCAAGATTCACTGCCATACAGCAAAACTGGTTCTAAATAGCATTTCGGCATACTTATATAGCCTTGCATACATGTAAACACACATACGTACGTAATACTTACGTGTTTATTTCGCTGGTTGTGTATGTCTGTCTGTGTGCATGCATGTATGTGTGTGTGGATGGGTGTCCAGTGTACTTAAACTTACAGCAGACATTATAAAACGTACTCCAATGCTTTGATCGCATATAGTTTTCACAATTTCCCTGTTGTCTGACGTATCTTCTATCTCGTCATCTCCCTAATTTATGGGTCCTATGTATAAATATTGACATGTTCCCATTGTCTGAAGTATCGTCTATCTCGTCATCTCCCCAGTTTATGTTGACATTTTCCCATTGTCTGTGTATCTTTTGTTCCATCATATCCTCAGTCAATGTACGTATAAATGTTGATATCTTCCAGTTGTCTGTCGCTTCTTCTATCTCTTTCTCCCCCGAGTTGTTTGCCTACTACGTTTTCTAGTATTACTTATGACTTACATTCTCACTGCCACAATCGTTCATAATCAAAGACCGAATTATCAGCACGCCGGACAAATATAGGGGGATATAAGTGATGCAATGCAGACTTTGAAGTATAGAAGCGAAAAGTAAAGTCTCCTCGATTATTCTCCCTGTCATCGAAGTGTTAATTTATATATGGAGTGAACACTTCCTTTGTCTGTTTATTTTCCATCTGTGAAAAGTTAAACTTCAGGCAATCAGCCCTATGTCCTGGGAGACATGTATTGATAAAAGAGCACATGTTTGATATGGGTTGTAGCTGAATCAAATTCCCGTTCAGAGTTAGAAATCTGATTGCAGGCGGTGGTTAAGAAAATAGCAGCATTGTGGAAGATGAAGGGTGGGACTTTGAAAATGCATGGGACCTCTCTATGAAATTATGTGAACAACGGAGATTTTAGAAGTGAACCTGTGTGTGATAATTTATGTTAGCGAGGGAGCTTCAAATGAAAACATTAAATGTTTGTTTGTGAGTGGTGAATATATTTTGAAAAAGTAAAGAAGAAATGTTTCATTTTTTTGATGTAGTTACCACTGGGATCAAGGCAAGTCCTCCAGTGCCGATAAAGTGCTTGGATTCCTGTAGACAAAAATTGTCTTGGTCGTGTGTGTAACCAATCATCCACCACCTGCTGTACCTCTTCATCGGACTGAAAAGTCGTTCCCCCCAGTGACTCTTTGAGTTGTCCAAACAGTTAGAAATTACTTGGAGCTAAGTCTGGCTAGTACGGGGCATGTGATACAAACTGAATGTCTAGGTCTTCGGTGGTTTCAACCGATGTACGGGAAGTATAGGGTCGGGCATTGTCATGTTGCAAAAGAACACCTCTACTCAGACGTCCACGTCTTTTGGATTTGATTGCAGGTCAGAGATGATTCCTGAGAAGATCTGTATACGTATTACTTGTGACAGTTTTCCCTCTTGGCATGTAGTGCTGTAAAACTGTCGGTTTCCATACACATGTATGAGTGCCGGTCGTTCAGAAAGCAATGACAAACTACTTAACATAAACTTGCCAAGAAATCACAAACAGCCAAAAAATGCTGCGGCGTCCTGCAACGGATATGCAATTTTAACTATGCTACCAATGTCAGACCTGGACAATACAGAAAAAGAGACAAGAAAAATTACAAAATCAGAAATGAGATTCATGAGAAGAATACTCAACCTCTCAAGAAGAGAGAAAATCAGAAATGATGAAATCAGGACTAGCGTGGAAGTAATATCAGCACTAGATTTCATTAGAAAACAGCAATTGAAATGTTTCGGGCACATAACTAGGCTACCAACTGACAGTACTCCACAATGGAATCAGAAGAACAGGCCAACCATGTAAATAGTGGACAGAGGGGATAACATAATTCATGGAAATCTCGGTATATGAAGCCCATACACGGGCAATCTGACAATGGTTATGCTTCATCTCGATACCGCAAGGTACAAGAGGAACAATATGAGATGATGAAGATGATGGTCTAAGATAGTGGCTCCCAGATAATTGGATTTTAAACGGCTTAATCGAATTAGGATCACAGACCTAGAATGTCGGAATATAAATTAGTGAAAGTAAATAAAAAGCCCCTTCACAGGCCTTAAGACGTTCTGGGCATGGTAGAATACAATTAAGTAAAGGACCATTTCATTCTCCTCTCTGTATTGCGTATGGTGCCATACTCATATCTTTAAAGACCAATCTGCACTCAGTTAGTGATATGGTCAATTCCACGGCGGACGAGTTAATTTCCCATACTATTTACTGGTACCCTTCTTAGGCTGCGTGGACCTGGCAGCCCAGCTACATTAAAAAAAAATCACCTCAATAAAGAATTTAACCCCACGACCACTACCGCTGCTCCGGGAATGTAAAGCGCTCTGCACAAATCAATGATGCTCAGATCCTGACCTAATGGACCGGTCATGCTGTTCGTATATCTAACGACCGTCTGTTAAAGAAATGTCAATGGCCGCCTTGAATCGGAGGTAACAGGGGGGGGGGGGGGGGGGGGTGTGCTCGCAGTGGACCGTACAAGTTATACAAAGGCAGAATATATGTCTCAATGATGAACTGCGGTTGTGACATTGAACTCAGCTATGAATCGAGAAATTGTGCAGATTTCATAACAGCTGTTATATATGAATGGAAGAGTTGTGGAGATTTCATAACAGCTGTTATATATGAATGGAAGAGTTGTGCAGATTTCATAACAACTGTTATATATGAATGGAAGAGTTGTGGAGATTTCATAACAGCTGTTATATATGAATGGAAGAGTTGTGGAGATTTCATAACAGCTGTTATATATGAATGGAGGAGTTGTGGAGATTTCATAACAGCTGTTATATATGAATGGAAGAGTTGCAGAGACGTTATACTCAATTGTATGGATGTAGGAATTGTGGAGATTTCATAACAGCTGTTATATATGAATGGAGGAATTGTGGAGATTTCATAACAGCTGTTATATATGAATGGAAGAGTTGTGGAGATTTCATAATAGCTGTTATATATGAATGGAAGAGTTGCAGAGACGTTATACTCAATTGTATGGATGTAGGAATTGTGGAGATTTCATAACAGCTGTTATATATGAATGGAGGAATTGTGGAGATTTCATAACAGCTGTTATATATGAATGGAAGAGTTGCAGAGATGTTATACTCATACGTTATATATGAATGGAAGAGTTGCAGAGATTTCCTTAACAGCTGTTATGTAAGAAAGGAAACGTTGCAGAGACGTTATACTCAATTGTTAGTTATGAACCAAAGAGTTGCGGAGATTTCATACTCAGCAATAATATGAACGAAAGAGTTGCGGAGAGTTCAAACTCAGCTGTAACTTATGAACGGAAGAGTTGCGGAGATTTCATACTCAACTGTAACAATGAATGGAAGAATTGTGGAGACTTCATTCTCAACTGTAATACATGAATGTGAGAGTTGTGGATATTTTATACACAGCTGTAATATATGAATGGACGAGTTGCAGAGGTTTCATACTTAGATGTTATGTATTACCTCTCACAGAAACTTATCGTAAATACCTGAATAAATTCGTGTCAACATCTCGCAGATGTATGTTATATATAGTGTCGGTACTTTTTGTGTCTTTACTTTATTAGTAAGACCTCGACACCGCAAGGTACAAGAGGAACATGATGAGATGAGATGAGATGAGACTTTATTAGAAATAAACGCGAAAAATTAGTAACAACTGGCAAGATTGATTGAAAAAGTGTAATTGGAAGACATAGCGATAAATACATAGCCCTCAGGGGGCGGGGTGGTCTCGAGGTATGGTGTCCGCCTCTAGTGCTGGAGTCCCCTGGTTCAAGCCCCGGTGAGGGCCGGGACTTTTTTCACGTGGACTTCTAGTAACAAAATTACCCCTGGTCTCTGGGTAGTGAGATGGACGCCCATGTGTATTATTTATTTATTTTTGTTGTTGTTGGGTATCCTTTACGGGACGTTGCAGTCAACACCAGCATTTCTTAGCTGCTGTTGATGTACTAGGCAAGTGTTACGTTCAGTAGTTTGCCTTTGCTTTCTGAACGACCGGTTCCCATACCAGCACGTTTTAACACAACGCGACACGGTATGCTGCACAAATCGGGCGCAGCTTAGCTTCGAACGCCCGGTACCCGGCTCATGAACTGCGTTCGCAAGCCTTTGGCCACGGAGACGACATGTGTATTATTGCGAAAGTGAAAAATCCCTTGGCAGTTGGAAATCGAAAAAGAGTAGCCTAACGCGCTGCGCGGGCAAGATTTCGTGTTAAAAATCTACCCAAAGTATTTCAGGATCTTCGCCGGTGCTACGGAGGTCGTGCACTGAGCTGAGATTCTCCGGACTCAGGCTTGAGTTAGGAGTACAACCGAGCACTTATAGGTTACACCGGTGTGCCGTGATGTTGATCCGTCGACTAAACTAAACTAAACTAAACTAAACTAAACTAAACATAGCCCACATGGCAAACTGGGGACAAGAACACACAGAGATGATCCACGCCTGGTGACCGCATGAGATGGCGCACTATGACCGACATAGCTTATCGGCGTGGCACATGCTGATGATACTCTATTGAGAGCATTAGATAGTAAGCCAGACTGTTGCCATCGATTTGGTAGCAGCTTTCTTTTTGATCACTGAGTCATCTTTCTTGTTGTTATTTTCATTAGTAATGCTCTTTCGCATGTATTGTTCAATATTGTTTACAATATTATTTCCCTCACACACACACACACACACACACCACACACACACACACACACACACACACGCGCACAAACACACGCGCGCACAAACACACACCACCCACACACAAACACACATATACACAACCACACACACACACTCATACACATTTATAATATTTTCTGGGATAGTTTATCTGCAACCTTATCATAAGTTATACGGTTTTTAAAATCCGTTTAAATTCCACGTGGCATATTGGTGGGTAGGACGTGTCATGGCGTTGTGATTCGTGCAGGGCTGTCCGTTTGTCATTTACGAGACCTAAGAGTTAATCCTTCACTCCATACTGAGCTATGCTGCTGTGGCAAAGGGGCTACGAACGCAATGTGCAATCCCGCGTGCTGCGTTCTAAACACAACTACGATTTGGAAACAGGATTGTGCTGTTTTTATACAATGGTATGAGTGGAGGTCGTTCAGAAAGTAATGGCAAACTACTGAACGTAAACTTGCCAAGAAATCATAAACAGCCATACTAAAACAGCAACACAATCGACTGGACAGCCTGCGCTCCTAGCTTGTCGTTTTCCATTCATAAAATGTGTTTGTTGACATGATCATGGTCAGATGTTGAAAACAAACTACTCTACGTACACGTAGTAAGATTCCTAAAGCACTCTATGTCCACGCGACGATCACATTATGTCCTGTCCACATTCAGACTATCCACCCTCATTCTGGACCTGTGAACGAAGACCTTTATCAGAATGACCCCTCGTGGCTAGTCCACCCGCGTTACACACTCCCTCAACTCACACCCCTTCACTTCTTGCATTCTTCAAGCGGAAGCGATGTATTATACACATAGTCATAGTAACATTTGTTTTACACAGGGAACGTAGAGTTAAAACAACTAGAAAGGTTCTCAAATTCTCAACAAACATAGATTCCTCTAGTATTGTTAAACAGTCAAGCTTAAATAGCCCATTTAAGGCTATGCCATATGCACAAACTATTAGACCAATCTATGCTCCGGGAGCAATTTAGTCAGTATCGCGCTTGTAGCCTTAACTGCCCATACAATTATCTGGTACGCATTTGATGAGACTTGCTCGATGCCTCATCACTGTGGTGTAATTGGAAAAAAAAAAAAAATGAAATCCATCTCAAGAGTGATTTAAACGCAGAACTGCTGAACCTGAAGACAAGTTGTCTGACCTACACAGTGATCAGGATTTAATCAAAATTAGTTTCAAGATTTAATCGTCTCAGTTATGGCTTGGGCAACCTGCCATGTCATGTTATGTAGTCTGCAAATTGCTATGAAACTGTTTGAACAGGTCTGTTTTTTGTTTGTTTTTGGTCTGCTTATTCTATAGAATATTCGTAATGAATACATTTCTGATATCGCTAAGACAATTTTTCCGCACTTATAGAAAGAGACCGCTTGCCCAAGCAGTCGTGACTCAGTGTATGGACTCGGGGTTGTTAGAAACTGAGATACCTGGAGAGTCATCGCCGGAGCCACCGAGTTTGTGTTCCCTGCAACACTTTCGACATTCGGAGAGAGACCGTGGCATATGGGATCAAACTCAGTGCAATAAAGTTGATCCTTTTACCTGTTTATCATAACCTCATTTTGGGGGCGAAGGTGGGACGGAGGTTAAACACCCCAAGCCTTCCGAGAATCGAATAATTGTCTTAATATGCGAGACGATACTTTGAACTTTCGGCCGCGCGCTCCCCGTTGTACATGTCACTCCATCATAAATCTACTTTGTGGATGTTAATACTCGGAATATTGAGGAATCTAATGTGCAGGTTTTCCCATTGCTTTCTAAATTTACGCCGGTCTCCCTGGTCGAGGAGTTAGCAGCTTTCTCCGTAACCCCGAATACTCTCGTGGTTGACGTGAGCGCACGAGAATTTGAAGCGGTTCGAGTCGCGCCAGTGACTTATGAGAGTATGGAGCCGGTCGCTCAGAAAGATATGGCAAACTACTGAGCGCAATCTTGCCAAGAAATCAACAATCAGCTGAAAGATGCTGATGTTGACAACGATGTCCTGTAAAGTATATGAAAAAACATATTTTTGTAAATTTGCATTTAGAGATTTGCATGCTATAAATATTCCACAGTAGGTAGCTATTCATTATTTTGGAAATTTGCCACAGCGGAAAAAAGGTTTTAGCTTCTACCCCATGATTGCCAATTCTTTAGCCTGTCTAATAGACACATGGGAGAGCTTTCTGTTGGGGTCTTACCATAAGAGACTAACTAGGTAGTCGACTTACTACTTTGAAATCAAGGGAGAGTATAACATTCTCGGGTTTCCTATTTTGTGAACATCGTTGGGAACGTCATTACAATATGGGATGACAGAAAGGGGTGGAGGGTCATGATCGCCAATATCCATTCTAGGCAAGTAATCTAAGAAAAAGAGGGGGAGGGAGGGGGTAGAAAAATTGAAAGGGAGGAGAGTAGGCGGTTGAAGAATGCGCCAACGAACGAACGAGCTCTATTTTCAAAAGGCTGTTTAGTTTTAGTCGATGGACCAACATCACGGCACACGGGTGTAACCCATAAGTGCTCCGTTCTCCTCCTAACTCAAATCTGAGTATGGAGAAACTCAGCTCAGCGCACGAACTCCGTAGCACCGGCGAGGATCCTGAAATACTTTTGGTAGATTTTTAACTCGAAATTTTTCACGGGCAGCGTTAGGCTACTCTTTTTTTTCGATTTTTAACTGCCAAGGGATTTTTTACGTGAGCAACAAAACACACGGGCGTCCGATCTCACTACCCAGAAACCTGGGGAAATTTTATTACTAGAAGTACACGTGAAAAAAAAATCCCGGGGGCTTGAACCCGGGACCTTCAGCACTCGAGGCGGACACCAGACCTCAAGACCACGCAGCCCTGAAAAGGCTATAAATTGTGTACGTGGGCGCGTCTGACATTTGAACGCTCTCAACCACTCCTGTGGCACACGGCAATTACATACATGTTTGTTCTGTTCATTATTGTACCGCTGACAGTGTCATGGGTGCGGTTGGACGCAGATTCGATGTCTGCACTCGCCGCTTGCTACGGGTGATAAAGACTGACCACCTATTCATCGATACAGTCAGACCTCCAAAAAATATTGGTCCTAACACCTCACACTTCCACATCTTGTTCCTGTTTATGGAAGTGCTTCTTTTTTGTTTTTTGTTTTGTTTGCATATTAACTTCATGAAGCAGAAAACATGAACACTTAAAGTAAACAGAAGAAGAAGAAGAAGAAGAAGAAGAAGAAGAAGTAGTAGTATTAGTAGTAGTAGTAGTAGTAGTAGTAGTAGTAGTAGTAGTAGTAGTAGTAGTAGTAGTAGTAGTAGTAGTAGTGGTGGTAGTAGTAGTAGTAGTAGTAGTAGTAGTGGTAGTAGTAGTAGTAGTAGTAGTAGTAGTAGTAGTAGTAGTAGTAGTAGTAGTAGTAGTAGTAGTAGTAGTAGTAGTAGTAGTAGTAGTAGTAGTAGTAGAAGATGAAGAAGAAGAAGAAGAAGAAGAAGGAGAAGAAGAAGAAGAAGAAGAAGAAGAAGAAGAAGAAGAAGAAGAAGAAGAAGAAGAAGAAGAAGAAGAAGAAGAAGAAGAAGAAGAAGAAGAAGAAGAAGAAGAAGGAGAATGAAAAGAAGGAGGAGAAGGAGAAGAGAAAGAAGAAGCTGAGGCCAAAAACTGGACGCAGTAGTTTTTCAGTTAGGGGCGGACGATTTACATCTGATCCACCAGCCATTCCTCCCCAAATCCTCTATATTACTGTTCAGAAATTCAAGGTAACCCTAGGCAGTGTTGCTTAATGTCTTCAACAAATGTGATCATTTTTCAGCACTGCCCTTCACTATCTGCCACACACACACACACACACACACACACATCTTACAGCGCACAGTTCTGCTGTGATCAATTCTCATTCTGTTGCCGCCGTTAATTTACTCTGTTGGCATTATGTAGTCCCATTACCTTGCATTGCGCACTTGGCTCAAACATGTCAGTCCATGCAGTAGCTTACACCTCTTCGGGATCAATAAGATGAAGAAAATAGGAAGAAAACACAGTCATGAAAGGACAATTAAATAATAAAATACATTAGCTTCGACCAGTGCGTCGTGTCAGAAGAAGAAAAAAAGCCTTTGACAATCTCGTGTCTCCAGTTCTGTTTGTAATGCTATGTTTTAACTGCTTCAGTGCAAAACAAAAAGCAATTTTAGACCAGTCACGGTACACAATGAAATGAACAAGTATTGTAACGTAAATTTCCGTTCACTCAGCATTGACATTGCAGAAGATACAACGAAACAAAACAAATAACACGATAATCCTAGTAGACGATATATCGTCCTTCTGTCCAAATGAGAGGCCACATGTGACGATATATTATCATGTGGCAGTGAGTCAGTTAATGAAGTTGATGTTGCTTACGCCCGAGTGTTACCGGGGGCAGTAAGGGGAAGTAAAGAACACTAAGACAGTAAACTAGCATGCAAGTCGTAAGAGGCGACTAAGGTTGCTATTGATACCATCTTTCCATCTTTTCCATGGTCTTCCCCTCGCTCTGTATCCACCATATTTCTCTGGATCTTTGTGGTAGATACTACCACGGCATTCTTGTGAGATGGCCAAGCCATTTAATATGATGTTCTGTAATGCACTGCGTGACTGGTTTCAGCCCTCGTCTTTCCGTTTATAATTCTATTTCTCATAGTTAATCCCCCCGCTCTTCTAAGACATCTACTTTTGTTGTTATGTTCCAGTTAATATATCATAAACATGTACAGTTAAGGACCAGCTTACATATGCTAGGAGCTATGGGCATATAGTGCTAGACGTTGCTAGACTTCTTCTTCTCTTTCTATTTGCATTTTACTATACTGTCATTTACTGCCAATATAGTACCTTGCGGTGTATGGTAGAGGGTCTTTGAGCCTGGGGAATTAACGCCGCCTGGCTAGTGCAGTCGCCGCGAACTGTGCATATTAGGGTTTTCTTTTTGCCCCCTATCAACCGGCACTCGGTGGGTCCTGTGGTCAGTACCAGGCCAGCTACACCTACTTCCTAAAACATCTCATATTGCCCATTTTATGCTGGGTCACCTGGGAGCCCAGGTCAATGTTAAAAATCCGAATCCGCCCAGAAGCGGATCAAACCATGACCACAAGTTCGGCAGGTGAGCGTCTAGAACCTGACTTTGAAGACGTGGTAAAATGTGTTGCATAAACCTCATTGAATGAGTTCACTGCAGCCAGCTACAGTAAGTAATCAATACGCTAATTGTGGAAGCAATCAGTGTAATCACAGGCTTCATGCGTAAGTAATTAATCAGTTATTAATGTGTTTCTATTATGCTCACTTGACCGAGTCCGTTGTGAATGTGTTGTAGGAACCAGACTACAATTGTGCCTAGGTCCCCGAGACGGGCACGCTTCATTTACACGGCGGAGGTTTGATGGTGTGTGCTGGTCGGGACACAGGTGATCGGTTGGAAATCAGGCCATAGGTATCGCTTCAGCACACCGAGTTAGAAAGCGGGTAGTTGAATTTGTGTCGAGTTGGACGATGAGAAGGCGTGGCCCTTGTCACTCTTGTCTCATGGTGTAGTCATGTTTATATACAACATACTTAGTGTCTCTCAACCCTGCGGCATATCTGCTTTCATCTTAGCCATCTCGTCAACGCTTAGACGAAGAAGATTGTTTGCAGAACGTCGCACTCAGCACGGCCCGAAGGAAAGACTTTTGGTCGTGAGTTCGTTTCCGGACATAGTCATTCTGAATGGTCTCGAGGTATGGTGTTCGCCTCGAATGCTGGAGGTCCCGGGTTCAAACCCTGGTGAGGGCCGGGATATTTTCACGTGGACTTCTAGTAACACAATTTTCCCTGGTCTCTGGATAGTGAGATCCGACGCCCGTGTGTATTGTTGCGAACGTAAAAAAATCCCTTGGTAGTTGGAAATCGAAAAAGAATAGCCTAACGGCGCTGCCCGGGCAAAATTTCGTGTAAAGATTCTACCCAAAGTATTTCAGGATCCTCGCCGGTGCTACGGAGTTCGTGTACTGAGCTGAGAGTCTCAAGACTCAGGCTTGAGTTAGGAGTAGAACGGAGCACTTATGGGTTACATCCGTCTAAACTAAATCAAACTAAACTAAGTCATTCTGATTTATTTGGATGTTTCGGGATTTGAGGTTTGAAGAATGAGCACATCCCACTACTGGCAGCACTGATCGTACGAACCACGGGCCTTGTCCACGTCAGACTGCAAGCACTAGACTCGTGTAACTCTTGTTTGAGTAGTGCATATCCCTGACTCGACCCGGGATCCAACTCCGGATCACTGTCGTGTGAGGCGGGCGTGCAACCTCTTGACCACTTAGCTTTCGCTAGACGCGACCAAACGTCACCCATTGTAGGCTATAGCTGAAAGTTTGCCCCATCTATTGACGAGTGCAATTTTCCCGGTGACTCCTGCGGGTCGTAGCTGGAGCCACGGAGGTTTCTTGCTTTGTGCGAGGCTTCCGGCAGACTGCTCCACAGAAATTTACCGAGACAAATGGGATAAAACCATAATCCTTTACATTCCACTTTTCTAATGCCTTTCTCTGTGCCATAGTCGCTGTCTTGTATATGTCCTTGAATGTCTCTGTGTGTGTTTGTATAAATGATACTACATTTCTGTTATTTGATAGGTTGATGAGTATGGTGCAGGTAAAAGGGCGAATCAGAATGCATCCAGTGCTATAAATATTGGTTTAAGAATGAGACAAGTCGGGCGAGTGGTAACATTTTATCAGTTCTGGCTGGTGGATAGTGTCATTACACTTGTCATATGTCTGTCTGTCTGTCTGTCTGTCTGTCTGTCTGTCTGCCCGCCCGCCCGCCCGCCCGTCCGTCCGTCCGTCCGTCCGTCCGTCTGTCTGTCTGTCTGTCTGTCTGTCTGCCTGCCTGTCTGCCTGCCTGCCTGCCTGTCTGTCTGTCTGCCTCCCTGTTTGCGAATCGCCCTTTCTTTACCTCATTACTGTCTAATGTTTGTGTCCGTATTATCTCTGGCGTTCACCCGATCCCTCCTGCTGTCTACCATCTTCATTACAACACGATGAAATCATCCTGCATCTCCCATAGTGTAGAACATACATTCACGCTTCAAAATCCCACTCCCTATCTAATACTTTAACTTGTTCGCCTCGACCTGGCAAGCTATTGTACCCCCTCCTCATTTACCCTCACTCACACCGCCTCCCAGATCCCACTGCCTATACATGAGTATGGATTCTGACAGATTGTGATCACTTCCATTTATCACCTGCTATAAAGAATTATTGTAATCTGTTTGGGGTGAGCGCTGGCGATGTATCCCACCGCGAAAGAAAAATACTACAAATGCATTCGTCTATCTTGTGAGTAAAACGAGAAACGAGACAGCGTCCCAAAATTCGAGGATATATTCGAGTTTCAGAATTGAGGGAGGGAGGGCGATTACAGGAGAATGAAAGTCTCAAAGAGAGGAGGGCGTTCTTGTGATGAATGGGCTGAGAACATGTAGACAGATGTGCATCACTTAACGTTTTTGGTGAGTTCTTCATTGTCACTATTATATGGAGGGTTTTCGCGACATTGCGTTTGTTAATTTAGACAGTGATTCTCAAACTGTAGAACTCAGGGGGTTGTTGTCATGGTAATTTAGGGTTTCGTTTGGGTACAAAATGGGAATGTGGGCTTTGGGGTTGTCAAAGCCGGAGTGTGGTGGAGGTAATGATAGGCAAATCACATCTATCTGTGTATGCTGTGGTGAGTGTACATATGCATTTATGTCTCTGTGTGTTTCTTCTTACAAGCTTTATCCATCATTGGGGCATATTTCGTCAATCAACTCATTCCAAGACTTCCTGTCCTTACTTATCCCATGCAGCTCCATCCGTGTTCTCCCCATATTACTCAGCTCTGTTTCACTCCACCGCGTGTGCCTGCATGCGTGAGTGTGTGTGTGTGTGTGGGTGTATATATATATATATATATATATATATATATATATATATATATATATATATATATATATATGTGTGTGTGTGTGTGTGTGTGTGTGAGAGAGAGAGAGAGAGAGAGAGAGAGAGAGAGAGAGAGAGAGAGAGAGAGGAGAGTGTGTGGATATACGGATGTACATATATATGAATATGCTGACACACAAATTGCCCCTTAGACACATTAGAGGAAATACAAGTATCGAACCAGCAAACTGGAGAAAATAATGGACGGGGTCGAGTACAACAAAGTGGAAAATGATGGATCAAAGTAAGTTTTCATTTGCTGACTGGTGGAACTCTGCATAACACGATATCGATTGCTCGAATTATATGGGAATGTGAATGCGTCCAGGCGAGGCAAACTGTTGATATTAATTGTCAATGTACACGAAAAATGCCATGCCAGAAAGCGGGGCGGTCTCATTTAGAGGGAATTGTTTCTTCTCTTTCTTATTCGTGTTATTTTGTGGGATGGGGAAATGTGTTGATTCTGTGTGTTGTATGTACTGTTTACCCGTTCTTATATGTTAATTGTTTATTGCAATTGTTTAGTGACTTTTCCCCCACATAGCCCAGTCGTTCTCCACAAAAGAACTACTCATCTTCCGAAAGTCTCGCACAAATCACAAACTCCGTAGCTCTGGCGATGAAAAATTAAATTAGCGAACCGAATGACTTTGCCTGAAAACGAATACACGACCTTATGAACAATCAGCTTAACCATATCACCACGGAAACGCCCCTGTGTAAAGCAGGTCCTATATTATTCCTGTGTCTGCAGTAAACCATAGATGTCAAGGGCGGTGCTTAAAGCTGGTTCTATATTATCCATGTGTCTGTCTGTAGTAAACTATAGATTTCAAGGGCAGTGTTTCTTGGAGGCACACCGATCGCCATTGAATATAACAGTACCGCGTTTAGGTTCTGATGAAGACAAAAAAAAGTTGAGAAAAAAAAAAAAAAAGAGATCAGCATATTAAGTTCCGTACAACCCCTCCCATTCATGCAGACACGTCGATCCCTGGATAATCCATCGAAAGCCTAGCCTTTATGGATTAAAAACAGTTTGTTGCATATCCTTTACAGGACGCAGCAGTCAGCCTTAGCATTTTTTTGGCTGTTTGTGATTTCTTGACAAGTTTACGTTTAGTAGCTTTACATTGCTTCCTAAACGATCGGGATTCATATCGAATTGAATGAAACCCAAGGCATGACGGTCTGCTGTCAAATCTTCCGCAACTGTGTTTCGAACGCGGTCTACGGAATTACGAAATGCGTCCGCACACCTTCTCCACAGATCCGGCTTTGGGACAAGAGCGAGGAAAATACAACCTAGAACACTTTGGAAATAATTCTTACAGCATAAAATCGGACTCTTGCTCAGGCTAACATTTCAAAACTGAGAAGCTCTGTTCACAACAGGAGATACATGCTATATTTGCAACGGAAATGAGCACCGCAGAAGTGATATATTACTACTGGGATTGCAACTATGGTTAGGTTACACGGAGTTGTCTCGCTTTCATCTAGATATCCGTAACCATCATTGTGGTGTCTTCCTTCTTCCTCTTCTGCCTTTCATCTAGACATCCGGAACCGCGATTATGTTGTCTTGCTTCTTCTTCTTCTACCTTTCATCTAGACATCCGGAACCGCGATTATGTTGTCTTCCTTCTTCCCCTTATGCATTTCATATAGATAACCATAACCAGTATCGTATTATATCCCTTCTTCCTCTTCTGCCTTTCATCTAGGTAACCGTAACCACGATTATGTTGTCTTCCTTCTTCCCTTTCTGCCTTTCATTTACACATACGTAACCAGGATTGTGTTGTCTTCCTTCTTCCCTTTCTGCCTTTCATTTACACATACGTAACCAGGATTGTGTTGTCTTCCTTCTTCCTCTGCTGCCTTTCATCGCTCAACGAAGCTCAAGCTCTCAGCCAACTCATGTCAAGCCCTTGACTAGTTAGTTCGTGACTGGTTGGCTTTTGTAGCTAACAGTTCTAACGGATTGAGGTGGCCAACCGTCATGAGTCGCCTCTGGCGTCAAGCACGATAGACCACAATGCTAATATTCCTGGCTTCTCTCAGAGGTCCCAGTAAAACACAGGGCGACGACTGGGTTATGGGTCTGTTATATAGTAGTACACAGCAATATCAATTGGGGAACCCCTTGAGGCTGCTAAGGCAGTACATTTATTGTTTTTCACTCATAGAAGTAGTAGGAAGGAAGTAAAGACTAGAGGACGCATCAGGCAATACAAAAATTGAAAGCTGTCGTTAACTGCTGGAATTATAACCTGTCACCTGAAAATGACGTCAGCGCCTCGCTGCAGGAACAAGTGTACTTCGACGCGTGACCAACTTTTTTTTTTTTTTTTAGCATATCCTTTTACAGGACTTAGCTGTCAACACCAGCATCTTTCAGCTGTATGTTGATCTCTTGGCAAGATTACGCTCGGTAGTTTGCCATTGCTTTCTGAGCTGGCCGGCTCAGTATCCCGCAAGTCACGAGCGGGGGTCGAACCGCCTCAGCTCTCGCTCCGCTACGAGACTCTGCGTGATAACGGGATTACAGAGAGAAAGTGTTGTAACCCCACAGCCAGAGAGACCGGCTAGACAGCCCTAAAAAAGTGTCTTCATTAGCCAGTTTTATCATCTACATAAACTCACAATAATGGAATATGAACAGAATTCGTATCCAACCATTGAGATGGCAACTCGTAAATATAGCTATCAGTTATTGTACTGTCTAGTACGTCCTCTAGCCTCTACTTCTGTCTTCTATGAGCACAAAACAATACATGTGTGTTTATTTATGAACTGTCATAGTGGCCTCAAAGGATTCCCAACTGATATTCCTGTGTAATACGTGTACAACATTGGAATCGACCAATCATTTCTCTTCTTTAAATGTTCGTTAGCAAACTGGACACAATTGCGTTGGTGAACTGGGTGCTGGGCATGATGAACTGGGTACTTGGCATGATGAACTGAGTACTGGTCAAGATAAACTGGGTACTGGTCAAGATGAACTGGGTACGGGTCAATGAAACAGTTGCTGGTCTGCTAGTTCCTATAGTCATAAATTCACATTGCCATGGAGGTGCATTTATATAAAATTAACATGATCTCCCAGGTTGACCCCGGCTAAAATACGTACTAATAAAAGTCATGGGAAGTACAGGCAGCGGGTGTAATATTGACCACCTTACCCATATAGTGCCGATTGGTCTGTAAAAATACCGGGCTAGAGACATATTCCCAATACACATCTTATGCCCGATACACATCATATGCTCGATACACATCATATTCCCTATACACATCATATTCCCGATACACATCATATTCCCGATACACATCATATGCCCATACACATCATATGCCCGATACACATTGTAGTAAAAATCTTGCAAACCGCCACATAGCAGTTTGAATATTGCCCCACTACCCTCCAGTTAGCAACAGAGCCAATAACCATCAACATTAGAATTAAAATCATATTTAAAAAAGATGGAATTAGCGCCTATAGTATTAAGAAGAAAGATGAAATTTACATAATATTAAATTGAAAAAGTGCGCTGATTCAAAAAGGGAACGACAATGTTCTAAATATAGCCGAAAAGGAGTTCAGCCATTTGTCACAACTCGGCATGACGTCAGAACACAGTCGAGGAAGGGAAGAAAAAACAACAAATGAGATTCTGTAAAAATGGAGTGAAGACCGGCAGAAGTGCAGCGTGTGTAAAATGAAAAAAACCTTCAGCAATCGCTCAACAGGAGCTGACGGCGTGGTGTCCTCTACTCAACAATCCATCTGAAGTTTAGCCAACTCTAATAGTGGAAGAGAGAGAGAAGTGCCAGCCTATTAAGCAGCTAGCGAACTAGGAGAGCAAACACCTAGTCTGGAGCCCGAAACCTGACGACGTTATGCTTGAAGAAGACATTCAACTATGTTGAAGGTAAGCACACTGCAATATTACGTTAGTTATGCTACCTTTCTCAGAAAATGGTAAGTTGGTGTGCTGTAAAAGTGTGGTTAGTCATTAAGAACTTATTTCAGGAGAGACTAAGCACTATATTCAGATGTCGTAGTACATAGATGATCTGTGTACTAGGTTAACCCATAGTGAGGTTTTCCCCCATAGTTATGCAGCTTCAATTAAGCGTAGGCACTATGCCTGGGTTGTGCATTTTACTCCTTAAGCAGTTAAGCTAAGTTAGTAGTGATTTAGGAGTTAGTGATTAACTTACGATTTAGGAGATTAGAATATCCATAGTTCAGTAGTAAGGAACTATCTTAAATGTGCATTCACTAACTAGGAGGAATTAGTGTAATTCGTCATAGAAACAGTACATGGGCACATTCAATGTAAATAGTTCTCTATGTGTTATCATGAAATCCCGTCTGTTCTTTGGAAGCATTCATGCAGTGATTCAATTGTGACTTCATCTGTGTTAAATATATGAATTTATTTTTTAGCTTATTGATTTGAGTCGCCTAATTATACCTATTCATCATTCATGCAAGTGGGGCTGTGATTTATGTTGAATGTTTGTAAATTGGGTGAGGAGAAGTGGCATACAGAGGATGAGTATGATCAATCAATCAATCAATCAATCACCTAATAGTAGGTAATTTGATGCATACTACCAATGTTATCAGAGGAAAAGATGATAGTGGTACCCATGCACTAATTGATAATTTAGGCGCTTCTACGCATGACGCCACTCTGTATTCCATATCACTCATGTTACACTTATATGGTTTTGTTTCATGAATAATGTTTGATGTATGATGATGATGAATCTTATGAACGAATAAAGTGAAAGCATGTACCTACACGTTGAAGAGGAGGAAGATGCTCCTCCTCAAAGCATTTGATTAGGAGGAACCCACCCGAATGTCATACAGGAGATGATGCCTTAATGTACTTATATTGTTTATAAGTAAATACTCATTGCATTTAGTGAAGGAATTAAGACATGACACTTAATGTATGAGCCCTTTTCTCTTAAATGGGAAAGGATAACAGGGAGAATAATTTTGGTACAAGGGAATGGTTTAACATGGTTATCAAATTCGGAATCGACCAAGGTATTACTGAACCTGGGAAGACCATGGGTGACTGGCAGGGGCGAAGATGACACTGCTTATCTGGTAGTCTAAACCTTGAGCGCGCCGTAGTGGAGGATTGGATGGAAAGGAACCAGCTCTGGGGTTGACAACTGTTGGGAGACCCTGAGACTCTCTTCACCCCCCCCCCTCCCCCTTGTTTAATTTCCCTGAGGTCAAAATTCCCTTTATTTGTTATCCTTTTTCTTTGGTGTTTTTACATTCTTTCATTTCTAATGATCCTGTAGCTATATTGATGATATCAGTAGATATATGATTTAATACTGGAATTTCAGGTAGTGTTTAGATCCATCCAGATCCAGACATGACTCTTGATGGGGGAACCTGGCTGGAGAGATGAAGAAGACTATTCTGAAAGAAAGTACCAGTTAGAGTTTCATCTGACCAAACAGAATACAATAGGCAAGCTGCTGGAGAAGGTAATTGCCAGGAAAATATCAAGCAAACTAGAGAGGCAAGGTGTTTTCCCACCTACCCTGGGTGGGTACCGTCCAAAAAGAGAAACCTGGACCAATGCAGCAGTCTTTGCCCATGATGTCTATGAAGGTTTCCACTCAGGCACTGAAACCGTTGCTGCAGCGATTGATCTTGAGGACGCATACAACAGAGTACCACTTGAGTTTTTAATTTTTCAGCTTCTTGAACTAAACGTAAGTCCATTCCTCCTTAGTTGGATCGCTGCAGCCCTCTACCAACGGAAAGTAGTTTTTAGATGTGGCAGTTGGACTTCGGAACCAACAACAATATATCCTGGCCTACCACAGGGATCACCATTATCTCCGGTACTGTTCAACGCCTACACAGTGAGAATCACCAGTGAGCAGATCACTGGACCTGGCAGGACATTGTCGTATGCCGATGATGTTTTAGTGTATCGTCAGGGTAAGGATAGAGAGGAGGTTGCTGTGGAACTACAAACCGAACTCAATCGCATAAGTACTTGGTGTGATGAAGCTGGGGCAATGGTCAACCCAACAAAGGCAACAGTGACTTGGTTCTCGTTGAATAATCATATTGTCAACAATCCAACACCAACTGTAATGCTGTGTTCAGAGACGGTGGAAAGAACGCAGGCAATGAATTACCTGGGGATACGGTTTGATCGAAGCCTTGCTTATAATGTGCACATAGACCAGGTGATAACAAAGGCCAAGCGGGGTTTGGCAGCGATGCGGGTGATGGCGGCAGCAAACTGTGAGCAGCGCCATCTATGTCTTCTGTACGAGGGGCTGGTCATGTCTGTTTTTGAATATGCAATGGCGATCCTGACTCCCAGCCATAAGCAGATAGAAAGGATGGAAAGGATACAGAATGAAGCTATGCGCATTATTCTTGGATGTACAAGAGATACAGCATGCAGGGCGATGCGCTACCTTCTTGATTTTCCAACCATTGAAGAGAGAATACAAGTTTGCAGGGCACGCGCCTACCTCAGAATTAACGCAAACACACAACATCCACTGCATAGTGAAATTAGGAAGGTGAAGGGCAGCAGGTTAAAAAGAGGACGGTCGTGGATGGGTCAAGCCGAAGACATTCTTCAACAGGTGTGTTCACTTGAGGACTTAGAACCTGGCGAGGAGTGGGTGCAAGTGCCAACAGACTTCTGCACATCCTTTTCAGTTTGCATCCAACTAGATAGAAAATGCAGACAAGAAAATCCGGCTGCTGTGGAGGCTGAAGTACAAGCGTTGATTTTCGAGAATTCGCTAGACGGTGACGCGGTTATCTACACAGATGGGTCGGTCGTCCGACATGTGAGAAGCTCATGGGCCTTTACAGCTCGGGCCGGAGGGAGAATTGTGAAGGAGGACTCTGGTGCTTTCACTGAAACCACAAGTAGCCTGACCATGGAAGTCATGGCAGTAAGTAAAGCAATAACATGGCTCGAGACACAGACATTCACTAGGGCTTGTTTCCTTAGCGACTCAATGAACATGATCAAGAGGATAGAGGAGGGGTCGATCCGAAGAGAATGGTTGCTGCCTCTGAAGCGGTCTCGGCTGGCAAAGATTAGTTTCATCTTCGTGCCAGGTCATGCGGGAGTACAAGGAAATGAGCGGGCTGACAAGCTCGCAGGTGAGGCTACTGTGGAGGGCGGACGCGCCATGGACCAGGCTGACATTCTGAATGCTCTACGAGAAGTGAGACTTTTGCGAGAACCAAGTGATGACTGTAAATCTACAACAATGGCCAGACTGCGGGAGCAGCAAATTAAAAGAGGGGTGGCCAAACAAGAACACTACGCAGGAAGCCAAAGAAGATTGATAAACCAACACAGAACTGGCGTCGTTAGCCGCTACACGCTGCGGGATTTGCTGAGGAGGGGATCCGAGCACTTATGGACTGAATGGTTCGATGTGCAACGAGGATGATCTGTCGACTAACTAACTAACTAATTAACTAACTAACTAACTAACTGACCACTTAGGACAGATAAACCTGTATCATCATAGATAAAACAGGGGACCTTCACTTGGACCTGTGATTTGAGAGGCTAATCGACCATCATCCTACCTGGACCAGATCAACACTCACTCACTCACTCACACATTGACTCGATATATTTATTTTCACTGAACCCCCCCCCCCCCCCCCCCCCCCCCCCACTTTAAAAAAAAAAAATGTGTTCCATATACCCTGGAGTTGGTAGACTTGAGTTTACGACAAGTCTTTATACTTAATATAACTAAACTGAGATATAGATCACTTAACCCACTGGGGAATTTAGATTTATGTTGGTGTTTTTTTTAAAGGTGAATGTTTGGAGCATTAGTGTATTTTTATACATCATTACTTCATGCCCTTGGAAAGCATTATAATTTTTTTGTTTGTTGTAACAGAATGACCAATACCCCAATTTACTGTGTTTATTAAATATACAAGCGATTTCATTTCCACTCTTGAGTGTTACAAGAACTCCTTGAGTGTTTACGTTATTGATGTTATTAATTAATATAACATAGATATTAATTATTTAGTTAAGAGCAGAGGGGCAAGGAGCCTCCACAAGAATATTATTACTGTTGGAGGAAATCTTTTCCTTGTTCACCCTGAGGACTTCCTTGGCTCTCCTGGACTCTATTTATGGAATCAAGCAATTGAGCCAGGGAAGGCTATCAAAATTATAATGGACCAGGTTCACAATGGGAAAGAGGAACTAAAGTTGTCCTCTATCTCTTTGAGATTTTCCCGAAACATCCGACACACATCATATGCTCGATACACATCATATTCCCGATACACATCATATGCCCAATACACATCATATGCCAAAACACATCATATGCCCGATACACATCATACCCCAAAACACATCAAATCATGTACAAGTGTCATTTACTTTACGTAATGTAACGAAGAGGCAACAGATAAAATAAAACAAGTGAACTATTCTAAACGCTGTAGATCTTGTTTAGTTTCCAACCGCATGTCAACAGAAATAGCCAGCTCGCGCGGCGGAAATGACGACAGATGAAATGCAGGCACGTTCATCATTCGCGCCACGCCATTACTGGCTTGTGGTGACAGGAACACGGCAAATGGATAGCACAGTTTGGGGCGTGGTAGCCGGGCCGGTTAAACCTGAGGTTTGTTCCGTCTGGGTCTCGGAGTGTGTTATTAAGTGGGAACGTGGGTGGGTGGGTCCGTGGTTTGGGTATAGAGGTGTAACTGGACGGATGATATTGCCTGCGTAGTTGTGACGATGTTTATTAATTTTATGTTTGATTGTAGGGAAGGGGATGAGAGTGTGTCACATGCATATGAAAGCCTAACATTTGTCCATGCAATCCGGCCTGCAAAATGTTGTGGTTCTAACACTGAATCTACCCACAACGAACACGGTTACTGCTTCTGGACGTCTCGTGTGTGTGTGTGTGTGTGTGTGTGTGTATGTGTGTGTGTGCGTGCGTGCGTGCGTGCGTGTGTGCGTGTGTGTGTGCGTGTGTGTGCGTGTGTGTGTGTGATATTTATTTTGCTTTTTTTTGTTGCGGCCTTGTGGGAGCACGTGTACACCTCGGAGGAGCAAATGGATCACCATAATCTGGCAAGACTGAGGCAGCGAAGAGTGACGAGGGGATCTGGCCGACGCTCGACGCTCAGAGGAAAGGCGAGACTTCGCTGGCTGCTGAGGATGGGGACGGAGCGCTTATGGGAATGCCCCGAATGCTGTGATGTCGGTTCCTAAATCAATCAATCAATCAATCTATTTTGCTTTTTGGTTCAAAGTTTTGAAAAACAGAAACAATGATAGCCACACACACACACACACACACGCACACACACACACACACACTCAGACACGCACACACGCACGCACGCACACACGCACGCTCAGTAGTAGCAGCAGTGAAGCAAATAAAATGAGAAAAACAAAGACCATCTGACAAACAATAGTTAGTTAGCTAGTCGACAGATCATCCTCATTGCACATCGAACCATTCAGTCCATAAGTGCTCAGATCCCCTCCTCAGTAAATCTCGCAGCGTGTAGTGGCTCACGACGCCAGTTCTGTGTTGGTTTATTAATCTTTTTGGGTTTCCTGCTTAGTGTTCTTGATTGGCCACACCTCTTTTAACTTGCTATTCTCGCAGCCTGACAGTGGTTTTAGATTCACAAACAGTAGACGAAGCCCCTATTCAAATCGACACTGATAGCTCACCGGGTATTGAATATCTTAGTTACCCGCTTGATAATGTTAGTGCTGCTGTAGTACATCTTTGATTCGAGTTGTCCAATCTTTTAGGAGGTGGAAAATATGGGACTGGTCATAAATTAATCCCATCCTGTTAGGGAAGAGACGCGCTCATTCTGAACATGCTCTTGAGTTCTAAGAGAGGCGAGAAGAAGACTTGGTCGTTCATTGTCTGTCATCATCTTGGTGAACTGCTGTGACGATCTCGCAGTCCCATAGCGGGCGAAGTGTGTATTTCTGGACGGGCTTCTTCACACTGTTCCTTGGTTAGTCAAACAAGTGTCTACACAGAATACCCCGCGTGAAGGTAAAGAAAGTTCTTGGTCACTATCCCAGTTGCCCCGCACATTAGCTCTGATGGATGCTGTTCACGCTGGTATTGGGATATTGCCACTAGATCATCACATGGCCTTTGCTGAGATCAATACTCATCCCCTTCCCTCCCCACCCTAATAAAATTAGTTTGATATCCATTGCGTTACGACGCAGTCAACACCATCATATTTCAGCTGTTCCTGATTTCTTGGCAAGTTCAGTGGGGGACTGCGTGGTCTCGAGGTATGGTGTCCGCCTCGAGTGCTGGAGGTCCCGGGTTCAAGCCCCGGTGAGGACCGGGATTTATTTCACGTGGACTTCTAGTAATATTTCCCCTGGTCTCTGGGTAGTGAGATCGGACGCCCGTGTGTATTGTTGCGCACGTAAAAAATCCCTTGGCAGTTGGAAATCGAAAAAGAGTAGCCTAACGGCGCTGCCCGGGCAAAATTTCGAGTTAAAAATTTACCCAAAGTATTTCAGGATCCTCGCCTGTGCTACGGAGTTCGTGCACTGAGCTGAGTTTCTCCAGACTCAGGTTTGAGTTAGGACGAGAACGGAGCACTTATGGGTTACACCCGTGTGCCGTGATGTTGATCCATCGACTAAACTAAACTAGGCTTCTCTTTGATCTCTCTCATAATTATTTCACTATAGAGGGAGAAGAGATTCGGTGACAAAACACATCCCTGTCGTACTCCCAGCTTTATTTGTTCCTAACTGCTCTCTTTATTTCCCACTTAATTGCTGCTACTTGGTTCTAGTAAATATTTTGTTTATTATTCTGAGATCTTTCCTATCAATGTTGATATATTCCAACATTTTAATTAGTTCACCATGTTTTAAATTATAAAATGCCTTGGTATAATCAATGAAGCACAAATATATGTCTATCTGTCTCTATTGATCTTTCCATTAATGTTCGTAATATATATATTGCATTGTTTGTACCCTTTCCTTCCATAAAACCATACTATTCTTCGCCAATTTCCATTTTTATTTTCTTTCTTGTTCTTCTCATTATAATTCTGAGTAGAAGCTTAGCGACATGGTTTTTGTACGAAATTCTTCGCATTCTATTGCTCCTGGTCTTTTTGGTATAGCTATAAATCTCGATTTCAGCATATCACTCGGTATATATCCACTGCTGTAAATATCATTCAACATTGTGATTAATACATCTACTTCAAATTCTCCCAGTACTTTAATTGCATCTGGCCCAGCTGATTTTCCTTTCTTCATATATTTGACAGCGTCAGCGACTTCTTCTTTTAGAATAGGCGGACCTCAGTAGTGTAGTACGACAAAAGCACCCCCACCCCTATTTTTTTTAATTGAGGAGGATCTCTATATACATCAAATTATTTATTTCCCTCCTCAATTTGCAATCTATTTTAGTCTTATCGATTTCCTCCTCAAAGGGTGGTAACTCTTGGTAATTATTTCTTCAAAAAGTAGGCGTGGTCTAGTGTGTGTGGTCAAGTGACTAATCTGCTGCTGCATTTTTTGGAGCAGTTTTGCCCATGACTTCTATGAAGGTTTCCACTCAGGCATTGAAACCTTTGCTGCAGCGATTGATCTGGAGGACGCGTACAACATAGCACCATTGGATGTTTTAATGCTTCTGCTTCTTGAACTCAAAATAAGTCCTTTACTCCCTAGTTGGATCGCTGCTGCCCTCTTTCAACGGAAAGTAGTTTTTAGAAGTGGCAGTTGGACGTCGGAACCAACAACAATATATCCTGGCCTACCACAGGGATCACCATTATCTCCGGTGCTGTTCAACGCGTACACTGTGAGAATAACCAGCGAGCAGATCATTGGACCAGGAAGGACATTGTCATATTCCGATGATGTTTTAGTGTATCGTCAGGGTAAGGAGAGAGATCAGGTTTCTGTGGAACTACTAGCCGAACTCAATCGCATAAGTACTTGGTGTGTTGAATCTGGGGCAATAGTCAACCCAACAAAGGTACCAGTGACATGGTTCTCTTCGAATAATCATATTGTCAACACCAACTGTAAATCTGTATTCATAGACTGTGGAAAGAACTGAATTACCTGGATATGCGTTTTGATCGAAGCCTTGCTTATAATGAGCACATAGACCAGGTGATAACAAAGGCGAAGCGGGGGCTGGCTGCGATGCGGGTGATGGCGGAAGCAAACTGTAAGCAGCGTCATCTATGTCTTCTATACGAGGGGCTAGTCATGTCTGTTTTTGAGTATGCAATGGCGATCCTGACTCCTATCCGTAAGCATTTAGGAAGGATGGAAAGGATACAGAACAAAGCTATGCGCATTATTCTTCGATGTACAAGAGATACATTATGCAGGTCGAGACGCAACCTTCTTGAATTTCCAACCATTGAAGACAGAATACAAATTTCCAGAGCAAGTGCCTTCCCCAGAGTTAACACAAACACACAACACCAACTGCTGAGTGAAATCATGAAGGTGAAGGGCAGCAGGTTAAGAAGAGGAAGGTCGTGGATGGGTCAAGCGGAAGACATTCTTCAACAGGTGTGTTCACTTGAGGACTTAGAACCTGGCGGCGAGGAGTGGGTACAAGTGCCAACATATTTCTGTACGTCCTTTTCTGTTTGCATACAACTAGACAGAAAATGCAGACAAGAAAATCCTGCTGCCGTGGAGGCGGAAGTACAAGCGTTGATTTTCGAGAATTCGTTAGACGGTGATGCTGTCATTAACACAGATGGATCGGTCGTCCGACATCTGAGATTATGGGTATTTACGGCCCAGGCCGGAGGGAGAATTGTGAAGGAGAACTCTGTTGCTTTTGTTGAGACCACAAGTAGCCTGACTATGGAAGTCATGGCAGTAAGTAAAGCAATAACATGGCTTGAGACACAGTCATTCACTAGGGCTTGTTTCCTTACCGACTCATTGAGCGTGCCCAAGGGGATAGAGATGGGGTGGATACGAAGAGAGTGGTTGCTGTCTCTGGAGCGGTCTCGGCTGGTAAATAATAGTTTCCTCTTTGTGCCAGGGCATGCGGGAACACATGGAAATGAGCGGGCTGAGGCTAACAAGCTTGCAGGAAAGGCTACTGTGGAAGGCGGACGCGTCATCGACCAGGCCGACATTCTGAATCCGCTACGAGAAGTAAGGCTTTTGCGAGAGGCAAGTGATGACCTAAGAATCTACAACCATTGCCAGACTGCGAGAAAAGCAAAATTAAAAGAGGTGTTGTCAAACAAGAACACTACGCAGGAAGCCAAAGAAGATTGATAAACCAACACAGAACTGGTGTAGTTGGCCGCTGCATGCTGCGGGATTTGCTGAGGAGGGGATCCGAGCACTTATGGACTGAATGGTTCGATGTGCATTGAGGGTGATCTGTCGACTAACTAAGTGACTCATCAGCGTGGATGTCGTCAAGAGGTCAGGAGGTGGTCAAGTGGTCAAGGGGTGGTCTAGTGCCTCATCTGAGTGGATGTGGTCAAGAGGTAAAGAGGTGGTCAAAGGGGTGGTCAAGAGGTTGTCATGTGGTCAAGGGAGATCAAGTGACTCCTCAGAGTTGGTGTGGTCAAAAGGTCAAGAGGTGGTCAAGTGGTGAAGAGGTGATAAAAAGATGGTCAAGTGGTAGAGGGTTGGTAAAATGATCCCATAAATTGTTGGTGATGGTACGGTTAGTGACGTGGTATACAACGTTAAACATAAAAGATAAAACAATAACAAAACGATTCAAAAAGTAGTTATATAATAAATGTAATACAGTGAAAACACATATAGACAAACAATACATTAAATGAGGAGAGGTTTGGTCGATAAATTATCAGGTTGAATCTGTCGTTTTATGTACAAATATGATAAGGAAGCGCGATGTCACTGTTAGGTGTAGACACTCGTCCCATGGGTCTTAAGCCCGATATTGGTTCCCACACCCGCCTCTTGGGTGGTGTGGTCATTCATATTGTTTGTACTTGGCTTGACTTAAGAACCAGGTAAGACGACAGTAGTAAAGAAAACAAACAAAAATTAGCATTTTTACATGACTTTAATTGGTAGACTACATTTATTCGGTTACAACAACTAAAGCTTGCAAAGGGATCAGAGAGACATGGTTATAGTAGAAAGCTGTCTGATCATTCAGTGGCATTTCTTAACTGTATAAATATGTAGTCGGATCTGTTACTTCTGAGTTGCAGGTTTATGTAGACTGGTCTTTACAAAACACCAGTGGATCTTGAGTGTAGGTAGACTGGTCGTTACGTGACAGTTCGGGTGGTTGGTAAACATAAGTTAGTTTATCAAAATCAGCTACAATGTCATCCATCATCGATAAGAGAGATTCAGTCTCTGTTCTCGTGAGTGTAATGAGGGTAATCCCCATCTTGGAAGGGTATTTCAGCTCAGATTCACTGAAATACTTGCGTAGATGTAGTTTCGTCGTTCCTCGGTATTGAGAAACTGTCGCCGCTTTCAAACCGTTGGCTTGCTGTATGTGCCTTTCGTCTGTTCTTGACACGAATATCCTGGAGGCTGTAGACATCTTGAGCGTTGTAGACACGAAACACGAATGCGGACAATTGTCGCGGAAAGAGCAAACACGCTTGTCTTTGCATTAGCGAATTTCAGTAGGCGGAGCTTAGCGAATATATCTAGGTCTCTGGCTATTTTTAATCTTGGGAAACCGAGTAGATTATGGAGCCGGGATAATTCTGGTTTGTTCTCGTTGTTGATAGTATGAGCTGGCAATATGCACTGGGCAACCTATGAGTTGAACTAGAATGGGTTTCTCCTGAGATAGAACCCATGTGTCTCGGGGAAAGTAATTTCACCCAGAACAAGCAACATATGCGTGCTTAGAGAGTTCTACGCAATTCGAAAACTAGCCATTTCCCTGTCATTCACCTACAATTCTCTCAGCCTGAACAAGACGCAGTTCGTCAGTCCATAATTGTCTCAATGGAGCTAGTCAGAGCACGACAAGTTTATGGCTGGAAGCGGTATTGGTCCACGCCTATAGTAATAACATGACTCCTTCTTTTCTGGTCTGGATTAATTATATTTCGCGATTATAAATGACGTTATTTGTCGTGTCAGTGGGACGACACATGAAAATTAATTTACGACGTGTAGATCTATACTAGGCATAAACAGGGACGAGACTTGTTTGTTTACTTGTAAATTATAACATTAATTCTGTGAATACTGAGTAGAACTAGGATTGATCGAAGTCCTTTACTACAGGCCTATGTTACTAGATCTATATATTATTCATTTGCTTTACGAACTTGCATTTATTTGTGAGAGCATTATAATTGCTATGATATCAGTTAATGATAGTCTCCAGTGATATGCTAGCTGACAGGACTAGTGTAAGAAGGGCATGTAATGTAGTACAATTATTAGTAATTAATCAGCATAGTTACAGTGATTATTCCTTAGGAATGTGGTGCTGATTTGTGCCAAGTTAATGTGGTGTGGCTTTATTTCCAATGGAATGTGGTGCTGCTTCATTTTCTGTGATTGTGGTGCTGATATATACTCAGGGAATGTGCTAACGATTTGTTTAGTATCACTGCTGGTGTTGATTTCTTGCATGTGGGGTTGTGGTGTGTTTAATCTGCGCGACTCCGGGCGGTCCCGCGTGGGGTGGTACAAGCGCGATTCCGGGAGGGAGAGGCGTGTGTATGTGTGTCGGAAATTCCGAGGGGAATGTTGTTCTTATACGCGACACTTTACTCTTCTCGGTCTTCATTGTCTCCGGACACCTATACTAGGGTTAGGATTGATGAGGGAGATGGTTATTCTATACTTCGAGAGATGACAGGAATTATGGGATGGGATGCTTGCAGCATTCTAAATAGGAGATAACTGGTCCTAACAGACCAGTGTAACCGTTTCCACAGTGCCCACTACTCATTAACGGGATCAGGGAATGGGGTGGACTTACCCATCTTCATGGGGTGTGCTTTCATGTATAATAATACTAATGCTCTTTTCCTTTCAGGAAGAGGGGGTTAACAAAAAGAGTTTTTCTTAGGTCTGGGACGTTGATCCCAGAAGAGAAACGGATGATATAGCTGACGATGATAATGAGGAAGAGAAATGATCCGGATGGACAATTCTCTATGAGAGAAACTTCTACAATTAGTTTAAGATTTAGTTGAGATCATTATGAGTGTATATTAGGAAGAGGAAAGAGAGAGTGCAGGAGGTACCAGGATGCGGTGACAGGGGTACTGAATGACAAGACCAGTACTTTCTGGAAACCGTGCATCCCAGACGAGCAATTCTAGGTGCTGCCTGACAACTGAAGCGCATTCATGCCTGAATGTCCTTGATGCGGTCGATGATCGGGTAATCTGTATTAATAGGTTATTATTTACTCTGAAAGCAGATGCTTTTAACGTGTGCCTTGTATGTCAGTGTTGTTGCCGAATGCTCTCATCCACTACTCCCCTTGCAGGGTTTGTCTTTTAGTTGGAGTCAAGATGGTTATAGTAACAAGAGAGAACTTGGCTCTATGCTCATTCTAGTTGAGAGTCCGCCAACTAAGTTTCCCTCTATAACAGCATACTGAGGGTGATGAGACATTACGTACCTGTTTCGTCAATCTGAGCTGCTGTGTAACATCAAGGTAAACGACTTAACCGCTATGAATATGATTGTCCTAATGGCTTGTCAAATGTTTACCAGACCCAGGTAGGGTTTAACAGACAATCTGCAGGTGTGACTTTATTATAGAAACCTACGAGGTGACCTACACTCGCAGTCACCAGACCCAGTTGAGGTCCTACCAGTGAGATCACTAGTTGTTAAGAACATTGTTGAACATCAAATCTAGCGAAGATGGAGTTGACTATAACTTCACCGACCCAGCACGGGTCCTAACAAACACTTATGACTTTGTTTGAGCTACCAAGCTCCAACGTGTTCGCTTCGCTCAAAGATATTCATTGGGGACGCCTTGTAACCTAAGGTCTCCCTAGTCAGATTGTATCGTGAGATTGATCTCCCAGTTGGCTACGTCACGGGGTGACACTTCCTCTACGACATGTGATGGCGTTAACATCCTGGCACAGGAACTCAAATTAGTTATCCCAGTCGGTGGTCACCGTGGAAAGTTGGTGAGACAGAATGCTTCTTCAACCCTCAAGTTAACACTCGTTTGGAAGGAGCCCGGTGAGCTAAACCGACAAGACCGGACTGTACGCATACGACGGAAGCTTCCTTGCCTCATGATGACCCTTGGATCACCCTTGACTCTTCTATACTGTGTTGTCTAACTGTATATAGACCTACTCTCTATCCTAATCTTCCGTCTTCTGATCTGGACTATATTGTAAATTAAATTTCACTTTTGGTTACCATGTCTTTGCTGGACTGTATGTGTGTCGTCTGGGCTGATCCCCAATGGGTATTAGTCCTTAGGTTGGGAAGTGCAAGACAGGTGGAGTCCCGAGTCTGTAGGGGTTCAGTAGATGAAATATACTTGTGTTGTGGTCAGTGCAGGGTGGGAAAGTCGAAGTGTACCCCTACCTGTCAAAGTCCCATGGGTCTCGGTACAACAATTCGTCTCATTTTATAGGGCTGAGTTTATTGATAGATGTTAAACGTGTCTGGACGTGTCTTTTATTCAACCACGGGGTAACCAATCGAAACACGAGACTGTCGCTCACGTGTTGTCTGTGTCCAAACGGCTGCAGGATACGCGCTATACTTGCACCGCAGGCATTTAATAACCAGGAAGTACAAAGCGTACAGATTACAAGTGGCGTTATTAATGTCTTATAACATACAGGTATTGTACATAGGTGGTTTGTTCGAGTTCGACGTTATGAAACGGATAATGTCGGCGTGTATTGGCGGTAAGCCAAATGAATCAAAATATTCAAACTGACCTAAGCGATCGAAATATAGGGCGATACAATGCCATCCAAAGTAAGCACTGGTGTCAGAATTGACGATCAAAGTGGCTGGCTGTATTCTATCAATGTATCTAAGCAAATGGTCCCTAGCGCATACGTTTACTATCGAAAGTCGTCGAACAAACAGATCAGACATTAGTAATTGTCTTACTTGTTGGGTATTCATTATGCCACGTAATCGGTTAGCACTTGTCTCGTCTTAGAAATTTCTAGGACCGAGGTGAGTTCCGCGTATACGATGACTTGTAGAGGTGCATTTGCTAGAACGGTAAACTTAGTGATAGTGGTCCAGAATTCGCCAGTTCAAACTACTCCCCGTCTAATATATGGGGGGGGGGGGGGGGGGGGGGTGTCAGATCAAAAGCGTAAAGAGCGAACCCTTGACTAAAACTCTCAAAATTGATACCATTTTCAACATCCTTACTGGTCAGACCGAGGGCCAAATTGGTACCATGAAATGCTAGCACGTACTGACCCGTGGTATAATTAATGGTTAAGGGTTTACCTGTTACATTACGCCCATCTATCATCAGACTCAAATAGTTTAATTGATAATGACGGAATATGACGGGGTTCGTGTTTAGCTTGCCGTTGAAACAGGAAACATTCTCTAAACCGATCACCACCCAGGTCGGCGTCTGGCTGAGAAAGAGGTTGTCTTGTGTGTGAAACATACCTTTAGGGATAGAAAATGTTTTTACCACTATCCGTTTAATAGGATACTTGGCATTGGCCCTCAAAAAGGTATTTTCATGAGCCAGAGATATAGCTGGATTTAACTTAGCTTTCTTCACCAAGAGGGTGGCTTAAGTAATGACACTTTTGTACCCACCGTTCACATCTGTGGCAATCAAATTAAAGACATATTTTGATGGGGTTCGTTTGATTTTGATATCGACACCATTCAGCATGTACCTGAGCTAATTGACATGTCGGAATGTAGGCGACCCATCATATCCATCTCCACGCTAGAGCTGGCTAAAGATCTTCTTTTCGCTAACCCTTTATTGGTATCACCCTTCATGTCTACGTATACGAAGGAGAATATTGGTAGTATAGAGCCGATGTCAGGTGACTCTTTTTCGCCTCTTCACCATAATTCAGAAGAGCTTCCAAGTGGGCCCGGCACGAATACAAATTTTCACTCGGTAAAATAAGGGTGTCGTTCGGAGACACGCCTGCTTGAGAAAACAAACTATGCAAATAATAATTTATGGGACCGACTTCGGCTGTGGCTGGTAGGTCGTCGCCGTTGGGAAGTGTAACTTTAGCTGTCACATGCAGAAAATTATAAAATAAATCGATGTAATCCCCTCCAACACCAGAGATGGAGTACTCGATAGAGGCTCCGTAGGCTAACGTGGTCAACGGATGAACTTCTAGGAACTGTCCCTCTTCCACGGCTGTTTGAGTGGGAGGTACGCTAAACAGATCCATACCAGAATGTAGACACTCGCACGACTTGGGATGTTTTAACGCCATTACGAGAAAATATCGGAATGCTCCAGCTGGTGCTAGTGGTTCTTATGAGTCGGTCACTTTCTGGCGGCTTGTTTTATTCTGTTATCGGGCTGACGTGGCGGGGCGGCTAGTTTTCGTTTCCTAACGCTGCTACCCGATTGGCTGATATTTAGAGCATAGAATTGGAGCAGCCGTTGACCAGCGTCTCTGGCGTGTTCTTTTAAGGGTCTCCGACATTCCGCCTATCTATGGCTTCTTGAGCCACTGCAAACCCGTGCCCAAATCTTTCTCTCAAAAGGGAATAAATTGCCGATAATGTATCGACCACACCTCTCCTCATTTAATGTTTTGTTAGTCTATATATGTTTTCCCTGTATTAAATTTATTATATACCTTCTTTTAAAATCGTTTTGTTATTGTTTTATGTTTAATGCTGTATATCACATCACTAACCGTACCCTCACTTAAAATTTAAGGGGTCACTTGACCACCACTTGATCACCTCTTGACCACCTCTGGGCCTCTTGACCACACCCACTCTGATGAGTCACTTGAACACTCTTTGACCACTTTTCCGTCTCTTGGCCACCTCTTGACCACACCCACTCTGATGAGTCACTTTACGACACCCACTAGACCATGCCTACGTTTTGAAGAAATAAATACCAGGAATTATCCCCCTGTGAGGGAAAATTGACAAGAGCTAACAATAGATATAGATTGCAAATTGATGAGGAAAATCGATAAATAGTTGATTTATATAGTGAACCCCCTCAAAAATGGGGGGGGGGGGGGGGCTGTTGTCGTTTTACACTTCTGACCTTCTAAGTTACTTTCTCCTGTTAATTTTTCCCATTCTTCATCATATAATTGTTTTATGTATTCATTACACCTCTTCATTATAGCCTCTTCGTCCAATAATATCTGTTCTATTTTTGAATTCAAACACCCTGTATTTACTCTTATTTTCGTCTCGTGAGATCGCTGATTTGTCTATGAATATTCTTTGTATCTTTAATAGAATTTAATTCAATTTTTTTCGTTTCGCCAACATTCGTTTGCCTTGACATATTTATCTCTTATTTCTTTATTTATCTTATCGTACCCTAATTTGTCATTTTTACTGTTTTCTTTTGTCCATCAGCCTTAAGGTTTCTTCAGTCATCCACGTTTTCTTAGCTTTTTGTCTTCTCCCCGTGTCGCGAAATCACTGTAAATTAACAATCAGATGATAAAAATAACAAGCGACAGGCTGTATTAACAGCTGCAGTTGTTTACTACGAGTGGCAGGGAGATGAAACGGCACCGCCGTCCTTGAGAATTCCCTGGTGGACGGAAAATGTTGAGGTTATTTTGCCGACCAGCAGGATCACAGAGAGAGGAGGGCTGTTGTTGAGAAAATTGTGGGCATGTTGTTGTGACGATCGGGAGAAAGCAGGAAACACGCTGGCTTGTTTTGGTTGTCGAAACGAGGGAGACAACTTTTGCATTGGTTGAACAAGGGGGAGAGAATAATTCTGAAAGAGTTAGTTGCCCTTGAAGACACCTGTGTTGACATCAAAAGAATGTCACTAAAACAACCCAAGGCTGTTTGACAAAAACAAGACTTGTTTACAGTTAGCGTAGACAAGAAAGTTGACTTGGGTTGACTTGTTTCGTTACCGCAGTTATGAATTCGGAGAGCATCTACCGTGTTTAGAATTACTTAAAGTTAAATAACATGTGTCTTTATGGCAAATAGTAGAGGTCATCCAGGAGTAATGCGGTGTTTCATAAGGTACTCTATATAGTGTATTTAGGCATAATTAATATAGGCGGTAGCCTTGTTAATACTAGCTAGGATGAGGAAATAATTAGCTCTGCTAGTTAAGAATATAGTAGTGGGGTAATAATTAGCTCTGCTAGTGAGAATAGTGTAGGTGGGGTGTCTACTGGGGTTCTGCACTCTGTCTATTGGACTTTCCTTGTCTTAACCTGATTCAGATTGAGGTGATGAGCCACTCTGATCCATGACAGAGTTTAGTTTGCTGATAAATATCTGAGCGAGGCCGTAGGCCTACACTCAGCTAGTAGGGATCAGTATCAGGCGGCCTTCACCAGATGTGTTCTCTTTCTCTAACAGATTCCCCAACAGTTACGAGGAAGCTCTCCACTGGGTTTGATGGAGTTCCACTCTGAAAAAGAAGAACATCAAATGAACATTCACTTTATTTTATAAGATGAATAAATACACAGAGGAAAGTGTAGTCAGCACTGTTTATGCTGGGCTTAGGATCCAGAGGGTTCATACGAACCTGACGCAGTTGAAAAAAAACATTATAAACGATTCTTTTGCAATAGGTATTCACCCAGGTTGGGTGATACTCGTGTCTTCACCACATACCACTGAACACTAGTGAGTAGAAAAGAACATTGAAAATGGCGTTCTCGTGGAATAATTTAGTCCAGTGAAGAAGTACTTTAGAACCATTTCTGTGTGACAATCTAGAATAATGGATTAGAGCAAGTGTGAGACCTATGAAATTGAAACCTAGTTTTCACGGTACAGAGATCCTTACTTATCTGAGTCATAGGGACCTTAGTCTTTACCGTTAGTGACAGATCCATGATTAAGGTTAAACGATAACTATTTTCGGAGAATCATGCATCTAGTCGACCCAGTAGATACCAGAGAAAGTCAACGTCTGGAAGAAGAGACGAATCAATGGGTGAGGTCTTCATGTACTAAGCTATCATGCTGTGGCGTACCCTTGCTATGATGATGAGCTGACTTGGATCCTGATCACTGGTCTGATTCTACATACACATTAGCATATTCGACACACATTCTACACATCACACACACACACACACACACTTCTCACACACATACTCTTTGCTTTAATAAATTATTTGTTGTATTTATTTGTTAAAGCTAGAGTTGTTGAGTATGTTGTGTTGGGGAAGAATGAGAGGGGGCATGATCCAGAAGTGAGTGAGAGTAAGAAAGGGGTGTCTACGGACTGAAGGAGTTTTGTGGACGGATTCTGGTGGTTTCTCTAGGATAATAATATTGGGTTAATAAAAATGTGGGTGTTGATTCCCCTCACTCCAGGGACGACACTAAAGTAATAAAGGATTACTACGACACCCCGGTAATATTTCTTTGCTTTTATACAACAATTTAAGAGATGCAAAACAACAGACAAAAGCAAGAAGGTAGCGTGGGCGACAGAAAACAATTTATCTAGTGAGACAGAAAAGCTGCAGTTGACGACATGTGATTTCTTGCAGTTACCACAAATGACCTGGTACCTGACATACAAACAGGCCGCTCACCTTGGTGGAGGTAAACGCCTTACCTGTCATGTCTGATTAAATGCAGCAATGTAAAACTGTAGTTGAACTATCAATGTACGAACGGAGTGAAGACACGCGCCAGGTGCAGCATGTGAAGCACAGGACATCTGGAGAGGCGGATGATACCATACAGTTTCTTTCTTTCTTTCTTTCTTTCTTTCTTTCTTTCTTTCTTTCTTTCTTCTTTCTTTCTTTATTTCTTTCTTTCTTTCTTTCTTTCTTTCTTTCTTTCTTTCTGTCTTTCTCTGTCTGTCTGTCCGTCCGTCCGCCCGCCCGTCCGCCCGTCCGCCTGTCTGTCTGTCTGTCTGTCTTCCTTTCCGTTGACAGTGACATATCTAAACATGTGGCGGAAACATGACTCATCACATACCACACCCCTCCATATGGGCTCTGTGCCTTGTTCTACTACAAGCCGTGCACACGCCGCTGGTTTTGGTTTAGGAGGGGGATAGCGGAGATCACAATTCCCGTGGGAATGGGTCTTTGGGACCGGACCGGGAGAAAATCATGTACACCAACCTCATTCCCATAGAGGCAATTCTTTTCTGAGGTCAAGAAACTTGAGCGTCAGTGCACCGTACGCAATAGTTAACGCACAGGCTTCCAGGGGTATCATATGCAACCAACCACCCAACCAACTGTCCAAACTACCAATCAACTACCCAACCAATCATCCAAGCTACCAGCCAACTACCCAACCAACCATCCACCAGACCAACTAATCAACCGACCAACCGTCTAAACAAGCAACCATTTAACCAACCAAACAACCGTCCAAACTACCATCCATCCAATCAAACAACCAACCGTCAAAACTACCAATAAGCCACCAAACTATCCGACCAACTACCAAGCAACCAACCACCCAACGAACCGTCCAAACTACCAACCAACCACCCAACCAACCATCCAAATGACCAACCAACCACTCAACAAACCATCCAAACTATCAACCAACCACCCAACCAACCGTCCAAACTACCAACCAAACAACCACCCAACCAATCGTCCAAACTACCAACCAACCAACCACCCAACCAACCGTCCAAACTACCAATCAATCAACCAACCACCAAACCAACCGTCCAACTATAAAACAAAAAGACAAAAAAAAACCAAACAACCATCCATACTACCAACCACCCAAACAACAGTACAAACTACCACCCAACCACCCAACCAACCTTTCAATCTACCAATCAACCAACCACCCAACCAACCACCCAACCAACCGTCCACACTACCAATCAACCAACCACCCAACCAACCTCCAAACTACTAATCAACCAAGCGAGTTAACGCCCAGGTTTCCAGAGGTATCATATGCAACCAATCAACAACCATTCATCCATCCAACCAACCAACCAACCGAAAAATCGCCCAAACTACCATCCATCCAATCAACCAACCGTCCAAACTACCAACAAACCACCCAACTATCCATCCACACTACCAATCAACCAACTATCCAACGAATTGTCCAAACTACCAACCACTCAACCAACCGTTCAAATTACGAATCAACCGTCCAAACTATCAACAAACCAATCGTCCAAAATACCAACCACCGAACCAACCATCCAAACTACCAACCAACTGTCCAAACTACCAACCAACCATCCAAACTACGAACCAACCGTCCAAATTACCAACCAACCACCCAACCAACCGTCCAAACTACCAACCACACAACCAACCGTTCAAACTACTAATCAACCGTCCAAACTACCAACAAACCAACCGTCCAAAATACCAACCACCCAACCAACCTTCCAAACTACCAACCCACCACCCAACCAACCGTTCAAACTACCAACCAACCGTCCAAACTACCAACCAACCTTCCAAACTACCAACCAACCACCCAACCAACCGTCCAAACTACTAACCAACCACCCAACCAACCGTCCAACTACTAACCAACCACCCAACCAACCGTCCAAACTACCAACCAACCACCCAACCAACTGTCCAAACTACTAACCAGCCGTCCAAACTACCAACCAACCACCCAATCAACCGTCGAAACTACCAACCAACTGCCCAACTAACCTACCAACTACCAACGAACCGTCCAATTTACTAACCAACCACCCAACCAACCGTCTAAACTACCAACCAACCATCCAACCAACCAATCAATCAACCAGCCTAGCCCACCCACTAAAGATAATAATTTAAAAAAAAAAACTGAAATAAAGTAACTAGGATCACGTGAATTAAAAAAGTATACAATGGTCATACACTAACTGCTAGACCAGTGGTTCTCAACCTTTTTTGGCCCATGCCCCCCTGTACCATATGTTCAGAACATCATTCTCTCTCCCCCCCCCCCCTTTCGAATTTCCTCCCTATAAATCCCCCCCCCCCCCAACCCTTACGCAGTATACATAAAAATGGAAGCTAAATTTAATAACACATACTAGAACAAGTCTAGACATCTCCATAAAACGTGATTTGCGGGTCTAATTACGTTATAAAACGAATTTCATTAGGGCGAGAAGTACAGAACCGTAAAATTTTGAGGGAAAAACAATATCAAGTAACTTTGAAATAATCTTAATTCCCTCTGGAAACCCTAAAATTCCCGCTTGGGGGGGGGGGGGGGAGTTACGGACCGGTTGAGAACCACTGTGCTAGACGATAGTACATGAAATGTGGCTTGTTCACAGCTCCATTAACAGGGATATGATGTGCGTAAGCACGGACCGTCCGCACCTAGGTATGGGTAAACCTGTTTATATTGTCTTCTCTTCCTTTTTTTTTTTCCTTCCTAGCCAATGCCTAGTAACAATTAGCATACTGTGCAACTAAGTTACAAATTGCTTCAAATTCAACGCCAACTCTATGCTATCAATGCCAAACCTGAACAATGACATAAAAAGAGAAAAGAAAAATCACAACAGAAAATAAATTCCCGAGAAGAATACTCAATGTATAAACGAGAGAGAAAATCAGAAATGAAAAAATCAGGAATAAAGCGCTAGATTTTATTAGAAGGCAGCAAGTCAAATGATTTGGCCATGTAACTAAATTACCAACTAACAGTATACCACAACAAGCAATGGTGTTCAGATCAAACGGAAGCAGAAGAAGAGACCGACGACGTAATCGATGGACGGAGGGAATAGCAAAGTCCATGGAAATATCGATATATGAAACCCATAAACGGGCACTATCCTGCTGTTTATGCTTCACCTTGACACTGCGAGGTACAAGAGGAACTAGATGAGAGGAGATGATGAGACGTGACAGAAGAATTCTCAGAATGCAAAGGGCCAAGAAGAAGGATAAATACTGACATCATGCAAGATCTGAATGTCGAAGAAAACTCACCTACAGCAGTAACTCGTCACGGACAGACACCTTAAGTATGACAATTCTTGCGGCCGGAGAACTGGAAAAAGATCGAGCATCTCTTTGGAGATGATGACTGCAATGTTACGCAATGAACCTGCTCTCTGATGTTGATATTTCTATTCCATTATTTATTAAAGCAACTTCTGGTAGCCGGCTTCCTGGCCTAGAGGTTAGCAACTTTTCTCCGTAATCTCGTATACTCTCGTAAGTAACGTGACGACGGTGAGAATCAGCAGTGGTTCGAATGGCGTCGGTAACTTACGGGGTATGTGAGCCGGCCACTCAGAAAGCAATGGCAAACTACTGAGCGTAATCTTGCCAAGAAATCAACAATCAGCTGAAAGATGCTGATGTTGACAGCGATGTCCTGTAAAGGATATGCAAAACATTATTATTAACTTCTGGTAATCTGTGCGTTGGTTTGTGGTGAATTGTTCAATTATGAGTCAATCTGAAAATCTGAGGTTTAAAATACTATTAAAAAGTACGCCTTCAGATTTTTTGTTTTTTAAATGTTGCATATCCCTTACAGGACGTTGCAGTCAACACCAGCATTTTTCAGCTGCTGTTGATGTACTAGGCAAGTTTTTACGTTCAGCAGTTTGCCATTGCTTTCTGAACGACACCTTCAGTTTACCTCCAAAATTAACTGATGAAAGAGTTAGTGTATATTTTTTTTAGTACTGGCTGAGAAAAATAGTAATATTAATTGGTCTAAATGAGGAGGTGGTCATGCCACCAGCGACGCGCTGTGAAAGTCGAGTGTTCGAATCTTGACCACATGTTAACATTACATATGCAGTTATTCCTGGAAACGCCTGAAGTTCATCTCTGGAGTTATGCAGTTTGTGCTTGTCCAATGCTCGCAGTAGGCAGCTTGACTTTCTACGGCGAGAAACCCAGTCACATGGTGTAAAAATCGGTGTAATGAAGTCGACTTTTCTTCCGTTTGAAATATTGAAATATGATATTGCAATTTACAACAGTGATTCTCAAGCTCTACCCTCCTTTGCCTACTAGACCCTAACTATTAGTCTCTACCCCCCCCCTCTCCCCTTACACACTCTCACTTTACAAATATACTGTTAAAAAAACGCAACATTTTTGGTGTTAATTTTATAAAAGATATTCGCTGATTGGATATTATTTAACCTATCGACTGTGTCCATCTGGTCATTAACTTCTTGTGGTTACCTGAATTGTACTCACCTCCTGATTCGTGAGGTCATGAAACTTACTGAACACAAAACTCTCTAACAATATTATTGAATGCCTACAAAGACTGACGCTCATCGAATAAATTCAATTGAAAATTCTATACGCAAATATGGCTCATCTCACTACAGAACAACGACTCATCATCATTGGGCGGTTACAGGCTCGACAGTCAAAAAGTGTAATAGCCAGAGAATTTCATGTGGTTAGAAGCACCATTAGTCGCCCTTGGAGGCGATTTCAAGAAACTGGTTCAGTGGCAGACCGGCCGCGCAGTGGAAGACATAGAATCACAACTGCTGCCGAAGACCGCTTCATACGGCTGCGTCACCTTAGGAATCGATTTGCATCTGTGTCCTCCACAGCCCAGTCAATGCCAGGAGCTAGTCTAATTTCAGATCAAACGGTCGGGAACCGGCTGCATGACGCTGGTCTTTGGGCTAGAAGACCCTACAGATGTCCTGTTTCTTACGGACCGGCATCGCCAGAACTGACTGCAATGGGTGAATCAGCATAGTCAAGAAAATGTTGGTACAAGTCTGCAATTGAAACTGCAATAATTTTGCGTTTTTTGTTGTTGTGTGTGAATAGTATAAATACACATGGTTGTCTGTGTTAACACTTTCCCACCTCAACTATTGATATAGCAATATATATTAAAGTAACAAACTTGTGGCCACATGACAGTTAAAATAAAAGGATTAAAGAAATAACGAGTTACACTAACGACTAGCTCATCCTTATCATCATCCTCATCATCATCATCATCATCATCATCATCATCATCATCATCATCATCATCATCATCATCATCATCATCATCATCATCATCATCATCATCATCATCACCATTATCATCATCATACACATAAATATCATCATCACGTGCCCTGCCAAATAACGTGGGCGTTTGTTCATTTCAACAGATCTCAGCCCTTGTTTTCTGGGCCAACTCTGTTGATGATATTGAATAACGAAATCACAAACAATAGATTGCACGATTTATTGCCTGGCATATTTCACTGGTTCTCGTCAGATACAAACTGCAGAAATCACACAGTATAAACTAAAGTGATCCTTCAAGCTACAATTATACACATACTTACTCAGTAATTTCAATTGTCTACCACGGTAATTTCACGATCTCAGAAAGCACATCTGTGTTTCCCCAAGCTCTTCTTAATTTGTTCCTTGACACTTCCTGACTCACTGGCATACAGTAGAATAATTTCTGTGTAAGTTTGAACGATTCAGGCAGAATTTGTTAATATAAAAAATGCTTAGGATTAGATGGGAGTTCGAAACTTTTATTCAATGACATGGGCTCCAGATCGACCCAACCTAAAAATGGGACCAGGAAATGTCTTGGGAAGTACTCTGGGCGCGGAGAGTAATTGTATGTGATATGAGACCTGGGCGTGGAGAGTGACTATGTGATGAGAGGCCTGGATGTAGAGAGTGAATGCTTGTAATGTGAGGCCTGGATGAAGAGAGTGAATGTTTGTGATGTGAGGCCTGGATGAAGAGAGTTAATGTTTGTGATGTGAGGCCTGAATGTAGAGTAAGATTGGATGTGATGTAAGACTCTGGGTGTAGAGAGTGAGTGTTTGTGATTTGAGATCTGGTTGAAGAGACAGAGTTAATTTGAAGTAAAACTGGATATAAATAAATACTGGATGTGATATAAGACCCTGGGTGTACAGAGTGAATGTTTGTGATGTGAGACATGGGTGCAGAGAGTGCATATATATGATGTGATCCCTGGATGTAGAGAGTGAATTCTTGTGATGTGAGGCCTGAATATAGAGAGTGATTGTATGTGATGTGAGGCCTGAATGTAGAGAGTGATTGTATGTGATGTGAGGCCTGAATGTAGAGAGTGATTGTATGTGATGTGAGGCATGAATGTAGAGAGTGATTGTATGTGATGTGAGGCCTGGATGTAGAGAGTGATTGTATGTGATGTGAGGCCAGGATGTAGAGAGTGATTGTATGTGATGTGAGGCCAGGATGTAGCTGAGTGATTGTATGTGATGTGAGGCCAGGATGTAGAGAGTGATTGTATGTGATGTGAGGCCTGGATGTAGAGACTGATTGTATGTGATGTGAGGCCAGGATGTAGAGAGTGATTGTATGTGATGTGAGGCCTTGATGTAGAGAGTTAATGTTTGTGATGTGAGGCCTGAATGTAGAGTAAGATTGGATGTGATGTAAGACTCTGGGTGTAGAGAGTGAGTGTTTGTGATTTGTGATATAGTTGAAGAGACATAGTTAACATTAAGTAATGCTCCGGATATAAAGAAAGACTGGAAGTGATATAAGACTCTGGGTGTAGGGAAAGATTGGATGTGATATATGACTCTAGTTTAGTTAGTTTAGTTTAGTCGATGGATCAACATCACGGCACACGGGTGTAACCCATAAGTGCTCCGTTCTACTCATAACTTAAGCCTGAGTCCGGAGAATCTCAGCTCAGTGCACGAACTCCGTAGCACCGGCGAGGATCCTGAAATACTTTGGGTAGATGTTTTAACTCGAAATTTTGCCCGGGCAGCGCCGTTAGGCTTCTATTTTTCGATTTCCAACTGCCAAGGGATTTTTTACGTGCGCAACAATACACACGGGCGTCCGATCTCACTATCCAGAGACCAGGGGAAATTTTGTTACTAGAAGTCGACGTGAAAAAATCCCGGATTTCACCGCGGCTTGAACCGGGGACCTCCAGCACTCGAGGCGGACACCATACCTCAAGACCACTCAGCTCTTACACCCGCACCCCTCGGATATAAGGCTGCGTGTTGATAAAGATTGAAGATGTCATATAAGACTGGATATAAAAAAAAAGATTTGATGTGATATAAGACTCTGGGTGTAGAGAAAGATTGGATGCGATATGATATAAGAGGTTTGGATGCAGCGGAAGATTGGATATGTTGTAAGACTGAATAAATATAAAGGTTCCATGTAACAACCTGTGTGTCAAGACGTGCGTGTAGTGAGGCAGAAGCTAGATGGAGAGAGATGCTGGAAGCGACGAAAGCCTCTGTTTATAGAGAAATATTGGAAATGGCGTTGGAGTACTCAAAATACCTAGCGAAAACAAAACCAAAAACCACAAAAATAACAAGTTAAACACTTGCTCGAAATGTTTGTTTTGCTCTGGGGATTCTGATTTCCGTAGACCACGTCATCTGCCACCATCAGCCTCCACAGCTGGTAGTTAGCCAATGAACAAGAAGTCAGACTTATTGCGTCCCAGTTGCGGAAATGATCGGGCGATGGGGGAAAAGAGCAGTGCGGGTGGTGGCATCACAGAGTCTGTGGGTTTACTTCTGCATCAGAGTCCAGGAACTGTCTGACATGCCTAGCTAGACACGGCCAGGAGGGGAGTAGGGGGTGAGAATTGAAGTGGAGAGGCGGTGATTTAAAATAGCGCGGGGGAAAATACATTGTAGTGTTGATAGTATGCGAGCTTATTTGTGGAGATGTATTATTGTCATGCCAGCTATGTCAAGATGTAGATTACTAAGGTGATAATTATGTGATGCAATCAGTCACGAACTGCAGGACATTCAAGAACATACAGAGATCGTTGTTTCTTTCATGGAGACTTTAGCGCTGGAGTTCTCTGATTTCTTTTTGTTATCTGCTTTAATAAGTCTGGAGAGTTTAGTTTGTGTGGTCTCTTCATGGCTGAGGAGATAACACGGAATATGACGTATATAGAGAGGTAAATACATGTATTCTTTTATAGACTGATGTTTTCTTGTTTCAAATTCATGATTCTGTCTGAATTATGTCTTGTGATGAACATGTTTCATTGTCTGCTTGTACATAATTCACCTCTCTCTCCCCCCCCCCCCCTCTCTCTTCTCATTCCCCCTCATCTCTCTTTCACACACACACACACACTCTCTCCCCCCCCCTCTCTCTCTCTAACTCTCTCTGTATGTGTTCTATCTTTTGATAAATATATTTCACTGTTTTCTTGTCCCCAATTCATACATCTGTCTGTCTGTCTGTCTGTCTGTCTGTCTGTCTGTCTGTCTGTCTGTCTGTCTGTCTGTCTGTCTGTCTGTCTGGTGTTTCTCTCTCTTATCTCTCTCATCACTCTCGTTTCTCTCTCTCTCTCTTTCTCTCTCTCTCTCTTTCTCTCTTCTCTCCCTCTCTCTCTCTCTTTCTCTCTTCTCTCCCTATCTCTCTTTCTCTCTCTCCCTGTGTGTGTTTGCTATCTTGTGAAGAATATATGTCACTATCATCTAGTCTTCAATTCATACTCACTTCTTTCTCTGTGCTAGTTGTCACCAAGTTTGTGCTTTCTCTGTGCTAGTTGTCACCAAGTTTGTGCTTTCTCTGTGCTAGTTGTCACCAAGTTTGTGCTTTCTCTTACTAGTTGTCACCAATCTAGTAAGTTTATTTCTTATGCCCCTCCAACCCTCTCCCCCCCCCCCCCCCCAAAAGAAAAATAATCTTGACTGCCTACAATTAATTTCCCTACTTAGTTTACAGTATTCATTTGTTTCTTGTAGGACTTTGTCGTTGGTTTTTCTGTCTGTCCATTGTATTCTTTGTATGGTCCTCAGAAACTACGTTTCCACTGCCATTAGATGTTCTGTACCCTCAAGTAAACATCATCGCCATCAAGCGCCACCTCCGTATTGAAAGTCGGCTGTATACAATATTCTGCAAATCCCCCCTGTTCTGCACTCATACACTCGTCTTCCAGTCCCTCTCTTTATATTGTCCACCCATATACACCATTGTCTTTCTCCTTTGCCACTATATCCCCTTCAACAATTAGCTGTGTCACTCCATACGCCACAGTATCAAAATTATATGGCCTTAACATCAATCTTCAGCATGCCACGATGGCTTGAACACAATGTCCTTTACCCCTCCCCTTTATTCATTATTCCGTTGCTTAAAATTGATCCGTTTATGGCCATCATACATCATACCGTTTGGTTATTGATTATCCATGACGTGTATTTAAATAATAAGATTGGTTCTATGTAACACACAATTTTCCCCCATTATTTCCATCGCAAATTAAGAACAATGCTGGGTATGGGGTCGAGGTGTTTACTGAATTTGTTTAGAACTGCGGTTTTTATAGAATCCGCTTGTCTGTTTCACTATTTTGTTCTTGAAAGTGCGTCTTAATTTTGTGTCATCAATATATATTACGTCGCTCTTGTTTTACTGAGGTTCATATGAAAAGCAGCGAATATTAACTATGTAATCTATCATACAAGCTGAAAAAAAAGTTAGTTGCAAGTCCTTTACAGAACGTAGCAGTTAACCCCAGCATTTGTTGGCTGTTTGTGATCTCTTGGCAAGTTTACGTTCAGTAGTTTGTCATTGCTTTCTGAACGGCCGGCACAATACCATTTCATAATAAACCGACACTGCTGTGATTCGAACGCTGGTATTCGAAGTTACGAGTTGCGCCCGTAACACCTTTGCCACGGAGCCGAATGAACGCCTATACAAGCTGAACATCATATATCAGTGGAAATGTGGTTTCTGGGGAAAATGCAAAGAATAACATGGACAGACAGAAAAACCCTTGAGCAAATACTGCAAGAAGCAAATGAAAACCGTAAACTGATTAAAGAAATTAGAATTAGACAGTCACAATTGTGTGGATACGTTATAAGAAGACGTAAGCTAGAGAACTTGGTGACAACTGGCAAGATTGACGGGAAAAGAAGAAGGGGAAGGCAGAGAAGTACATATCTAGATTGCTTGACCACGTGGTAAGATCGAGACATTTACACGTAGCAGATCCAAGACTCTGGTGATCGAGTGAGATGGCGAAACATGACCGCCTATGCTTATCGGCATGACACATGATGCTGGTGAATCTACCATACAGCTGGTAAGAGGCAATTACGGGGTGGGGGGAGGGGGTGATGTGAGACTGATACTTCATTCTGTAGAAAATGTATGAGAGGGAGAGAAAGAAAGAAAGAAAGAAAGAAAGAATGAAGAGAGACAGTATATCAAGATATAGAAGAGAAAGAAACTATGGTGAGAGAGGGGGGGGGGAGTTATATAAGAGAGACCGAATCGAGATACAAACAGAAAAAAAAACAACTAGGGGAGAGAGAGTGAGTGAGAGAAACGGTGAGACAAGAAGGAGAGAGATCTACAAGAAATACAAAGAAAGATGAGAGAGAGAGAGAGAGAGAGGGGGGGGGGGGGAAGAGAGAGTTATATAAGAGAGACCGAATCGAGATACAAACAGAAAAAAAAAACAACTAGGGGAGAGAGAGTGAGTGAGAGAAACGGTGAGACAAGAAGGAGAGAGATCTACAAGAAATACAAAGAAAGATGAGAGAGAGAGAGAGAGAGAGAGAGAGAGAGAGAGAGAGAGAGAGAGAGAGACAGAGACAGACAGACAGAGAGAGACAGACAGACAGACAGACAGAGAGAGACAGACAGAGAGAGAGAGAGGCAACGAAATGAGAATGATTGAATCAAGACTCAAAGAAAGTGAAGAGAGACAGAGAGAGGGAGGGAGATAGTGACAAGCAGAGACTAAAACAGAGAGACAACTAGAGGCAGACAGACAGCTGAAGTGAGTGAGAGAGAGAGAGAGAGAGAGAGAGAGAGAGAGAGAGAGAGAGAGAGAGAGAGAGAGAGAGAGAGAGAGTGAGTGAGTGAGCAGACAGAAAAGAAAGGTGATAGAAAATTAGATCTAGGGGGTTCAACTCCTTCACCGGTCAGTTGTACTAAAATATTGACTTCTTGTCCATAACGTGAGAACGTAATTTACAGGTATATCTTAAGTCGGAGTGGGTTCGCCCATAATAAGGACAGCTAAACCACACGTAAAATTCAATCCTGTGCTACTAGAAGTAGCGTGTATGAACTACCCGTGAGTTCAAAGCGAGCGAGCGAGAGCCAAAAAAAAAAAAAAAAAATCGAATGATACACAGAGAAGTGAATAAGAGAGGGCCTGAGATAGAAACAGAGATACGAATACAGACAAACGGGGAGTCAAAGAAAGACAAAAATAGAGAGAGAGAGAGAGAGAGAGAGAGAGAGAGAGAGAGAGAGAGAGAGAGAGAGAGACATGGTGAGAACAGTATGAGAGAGACGGGGAGAGAGAGGTAGGAAAAGACAGAGAGAGAGAGAGAGAGCGGGAGAGAGATGAAGAGAGGGACGGAGAGAGAGACGAGGGGAGAGATGGAGAGATACGTGGAGAGAGAACAACGAACGAACGAACCTTCTTTTCTAACGATGACAAATCGGGCACATAGTCCCGTCTTCCAATCACTCATCTTTCGTCCATCTAATTGTGCATATTACATTCAGATAAGAAAAGGAGAAGGACGGAGAGAGAGAGAGAGAGAGAGAGAGAGAGAGAGAGAGAGAGAGAGAGAGAGAGAGAGGAAGAAGTTTACCAAGGAACATACAGCATGAGTCCCTGATGCAACATCAGATACACGGTCCATTTCCTGTACAAGCGGCTCCCACTTGTAAGAGATCGCCAGTGCCAGACAACACATCCCAACAATAGTAAACGGGTTTATTGCATGGTTGAGGCTACTTTACTTTCTTCGTAGCCGTTTTGAGTGTGTTAACGCTGGACATTAAATTAGACCTATTTTCATTGAAGGGGCATCGGTAGAGCAGTGCATGGCACTCCTGACTGTCGGTCAAGTGGTCATGCGTTCGAATCCTATTGAGGCAGATTTAAATTTAAAAAAAAAAAATTACGTGTGCTCCAAGATCGACCGAGCCTAAAATTAGTACCATGAAATACACCGGGAAGTAAAACCTGCTAGCTTGAGAAAGTTGTCATAATTCATCGAGCACCGATCGATCTAATAAAGATATGGTATTACTCATAAATTTCACTTGGGTTACCTTTTGAGGCCACTAAGACAGTTATTTATGTGTAACATACGAATAAATAAATAAACATTTATTGTATCGCGCTCAGAGAAGTAGAAGTAAGAAGAAGAGACTTGAAGACGCACTAGGTCACATAAAAATTGAAAGCTATAGTTTCTTCTTCTTTCGTTCGCTTGAAATATGTCTATAACTGCAATGTTGTCTCTTGTATGAATCTAACAGTCTTTTTTAGTTCACTCAGCGGTCCATAGAGTTTATCTTCCACTGTTGTCTCTCTAGGCCAGAAGGTTCACCTGGATAATGTGTATTTTGGGCAGTCCTGGAGTATGTGCTCTGCTGTCTGCGACGCCAAACCACATGTGCACATGTCTGTGTTACCAATCTTGAATTTTGTATACACGTGGTTGCGTAATCTATTGTGTCCTGTTCTGAAGCGCAGAATAATGACTTTTTCAGGTCTGTCCATAACGTGGTAGTCGTCTTGAGTATGGTTTGGTGGCCTTCTGACTGATTTGATCATTCTTTTCTTTTGGTGGAATGTAATTGGCACATCAGGCTGTTCTTCTTTTGCTCCTTCTTTAGCCAATCGATCAGCTCTGTCGTTTCCGGGTACTCCACAGTGGGATGGTATCCACTGTATGGTGACCTTATGCTGACTGCTAAGTTCAGAAAGTAGTGTCCTTAGAACTGGTAATTTCCCAGACAGGAGTGCCTCTATTAATGATTTTGCATCTGTCAATACCACTACGGGTTGTCTACCATGGCTGGTATTTTATAATTTCTCTATTGCTATCTTAATTGCCTCAATTTCAGCATCATAGTTATGGCAGTACTTTCCTGTTGGAACTCTGGCCGTGTCCCTAGTATTATTTGGGTATTCTATATACACTCCCGCTCCTCCATTTCGAACAGCATTTTGCGCTGACCCATCTGTGTAGACTCGGATCCAGAGGTCCTGTGGGTATTCGTCATCAAGGAAGCTGAGAGTGGCTGTTCTGCGCTGTACACTGTTCTGTTCTTCCTTGTCAAATATTCCTCTCACTTTTGTCTGGATTTGTAGCGATAGTCTATGTTCATCTTTCCATGGAGGTTCGCTCTGGAATAGTTGTCAGTGGATACCAACTGTGGGAAGATCGGTGGTTTCTCTGCAGAGTCGTTTGGCCTGGTGGATAAAACTACTCCTTTTTGACCGCCCTATATCTAATTTTTCAAATCGGTTCTTCATAGGGTGGCCTGGCAAGCTGATCAACTTGTCTGCTTGTATTAGTGTTTTTGTATCTCTGCGTTCTCTCAGTGCTTGTGTCCTCCCCATTTTCTCCATTGCTACTATAGGGGTTGATCTCATTCCTCCTGTGATGACTCTAAGAGCTTGATTTTGCACCTTGTCCAGCTCTTGTAGTGTGGTTTTTGATGCTGAACACCACGCAGTTGACCCGTATTCCAGGTGTGGTCGTATGCTCTGTTGATAAACTTTGCTAAGTATTCTCCCACTGGCTCCCCATGTGGTTCCACTTAGCTTTCTCAGGATGGCTATTTTCCTTCTGGCTTTTGCTACAGCTTTTTTGATGTGATTTTCTCCATGTGAGTCTGTCATCAAATGTTACACCAAGGTATGTTGGTTCGTTATCTTCTCTTAGGGGCGCTCCATTTATCTGGATGATCCCTGCCTTTTGTATAGGAGAGAGGGTAAATAGAGTGGTGCTGCACTTGTCAGTGTTTATGCTGACATACCATTTATCCGCCCATGCAACAAATGTATCTACAGCTCTCTGTAGCAATATGGTGGCCACTGATGCATGTTCATTTGTGCTCCACAAAACCAGGTCATCAGCGTACATTGCCGCTTTAATTCCATCGGGTAGATTAGCAACAAGATCATTGATGAAGATTAGAAAAAGTGTGGGGGACAAGACTCCACCCTGCGGAACACCGTGACGCAATAGTACTTTCTTGCTCTTGAGACCGTCTATCAGTACTCGGGCTCTTCTGTTGTGCAAGTATGCTTTCGCCCATTTGTACATTCTTCCATTGACTTTACAGTTTCTCAGTTTCTTCAAAAGACCTTCTTTCCATACTTTGTCAAAGGCTTTCTTCAGATCTATCCATGCCGCAAGTACCAGCTTCTTCTCTTGGAATGCATCCTCAACTTCTTGAGAGAGATAGGTTGTCTGATCTTCCGTAGAGTAGCACTGCCTAAAGCCAGCCTGTTGTGGCACAAGGATGTTTTCACTTTCAATGTACCACTGTAGTCTGTGATTGATGATGCGTTCCAGTGTTTTGCAGAGACAGCTGGTGAGGCTAATTGGTCTGTAGTTTGAGGCAATGGAACTATCTTTCCCAGATTTTAGGAGGGGTATCATGATTGCTTCTCTCCAGGCTTGTGGAACACTGCCTAAGTTCCAGGTGTTATTGAAGATCTGTAACAGCTTTGCTTTGGCCTCTGTTCCTAGGTTTCTGATCATTTCATTGGAGATACCATCAGCTCCTGGTGACTTTCTCATTTTCAGTTTTGATATTGCTAGCTCCAGTTCACTGATTGTGATAGGTGCCTCCATAACCTCATGTACTATTTCCTTCTGTCCTGTATGTTGCCATTTCTCTCGAATCTCTTGTTGTTTCTCTGGACTAATTTCGATATTGTTATCTTGTGCGAATGAGTCCGCAAAATGGTCAGCTGCTTGCTTTCCTGTTAAGATGTTTCCGTCTTTATGTAGTGCGATTTATGAGTTTCTCCCTGAACCCTCATTTTTAAGCTGTTTTATTAGCTTCCACAACTTCCTTGTGTCTCTTTCAAAGTTCAGTGACTCTGTTTTCTCCTGCCAGCTTTTCCGTCTAGCCTGCAGCTTGGCCCTTTGAAATTTGGCTTTTGCGTGCTGGTATTTATTGTGGTGCTCTTGGCAGGGGTTGGCTTCTGCTTGCCTTCTACACACTTCCACATCATTATGCAACTGTTCCAGTTCACTACTCCAGTAGGGTTTATAATGTTTACGGGCTCCTCTTGGTACTGTTTCTCGTGCTGCCTGTAATATGCATTTCCCCAAACTCTTCACATACTTAATTTATGCCCCTCTCAATGTTCAGGTTTTTAACCAGTATGCTGGTGCGAAGCTTGTACATTGCCCAGTCTGCTTTCTTGTAGTTCCACCTCGAGAGAGTGCTGCTTTCACTGACAAGCTCATTTTCTACAGTTAGAAAGACTGGCCGATTTTCACTGCCACCTAGCTTTTTCCCAACAATTCTTTTAATGTTCCACTCCAGGTCTTGTGAATGAAAAGCCAGGTCAGGTGTAGTTGTAGAGTGCCATAATCTCGAGTAGAAAGTATGTGGGTCACACGGCTTGTTAATCAAGATGAATCTATTCTCATCTTGCCGGTCTTCCAGTCTCAAAAAAAAAAATCTATAGTCATCGGCTGGGATTTGAACCTGTCACCTGCAAATAACGACAGCGCCTCGTTGCAGAAACAAGAATACCTTGACTCATGATCTCGTACGTCCTCTAGTCTCTACTTCTTTCATCTACTTCTGTGAGTGCTAAACAATACATGTATGCTTATTTATGAACTATAGAAATATGTGGCTGGCATAATATGCCTCATCATAATCATCAATCAATAAATCGCTAAAGTGTACCCTCTTCTTGAATCTGGTTCATTGGACAATGGTCTCCCGAACAATTACAGACCTATTTCCTTACTATCATCACTATCTAAGCCACTAGAAAAACACATCCATAAAGTAACATTACAGTATTTAGTTCGCAACAAGCTTATTGTTGACAGCCAATCAGGATTCGACCAAAATATTCTTGCCATACGGCCCTAACAAAAATGATAGAAAATTGGCACCAGAATATAAACAACAACAGTCTATGTGGAACTGTGTTTATTGATTTCAAGAAAGCATTTGATATGATAGACCATGTTATTTTAATTTAAAAACTTGAGACAATGAAAATTGGCCCTAATGTAGTCACTCTAATATCATCTTTTCTATCAAACAGAAAGCAAGTAGTATCACATAATAAATCTCTGTCTCAAACCACTACCTTCAATATTGGAGTACCGCAAGGCTCTATTCTTGGCCCTCTATTATTTGCCATATATATTACCGATCTACCTTTGCATCTTTCGTCGTCCTGCGATCTATTTGCAGATGACTGTACAGTGTACACAAACGCTGAAAACTGTATTTTACTGTAGTCGTCTTTACAACAAGAATTAAATAATGTAGTTAGGTGGAGCTATTCAAACCGTATGCAAATTAACATCACTAAAACAAAAGCAATGTTATTAACAACCAGACAAAGACTTCAAACTCTAAGCTCACACACATCACTTCAACTTCACATCGATAACATGCCAGTAGAAAGTGTAATTGAGCACAAAACATTAGGCCTAATCATTGATAGAAACCTAACCTTTAATTCCCACGTTCAAGCGCTCATTAAACAAACAGCGAAAAAAGTCTACCAACTCGCCAAAATTAAAAACTTCCTTGATGAGGACACAAGGAAACTATTCTATACTTCTCATATACAGACACACTTTGACTACTGCTCCACAATCTGGGACGGTTGTTCTAATTCAAACACCAAGCGACTTTACTCACTCCAGAAACGGGCCATGAGTCTAATTTATAGCAAACATTTATCTGACAATCCTAGCCTGTATAAACGCCTTCAGTTACTACCATTCCGCAAACGCCTGCTTTTCAATAAAGCTAAACTAATTCACAAAATCCTGCATCGGAATGCCCCAAATTACCTTTGGCCATTGTTTAAATATAATGCTAGACACAGTAAACGTTTAAATATACTACACATTCCGAAGCCTAGGATTGACTTATACAAAACAAGCTTAACGTACTCTGCAGCTCAGCTGTGGAACAATCTTCCACAAGAAATCAAAGACATCACCAATCCCTATTCATATAATCGCAAATTATTCGAACACTATCTCAATACAGATTACCTTCCCCCTTAATAATAGAGATAATAATAATAATAACAAAACCCTAGTATAACAGCCAGTCCCCTTTTTGTAGGCCAGTATATTCCACATGGCTAATAACAAGTGTCAGACCATTATCTAATTTTACTGTGTCGTGTAGTTTTGATGTTCGCATTTTGCCCATGCCTTTATAATGCATATCTTTTATATTGTTGCTGTTCTTTGTTAGCCTTGAATGATGTGTGAATGAAATAATGTATGAAAGAGAGTGATAGAAGGGCAGAATGTTAGACGGGCCTGCGTGCCCAATTCTTAACCCTTTGAAAATAAAGTTTGTTCGTTCGTTCGTTCGTTCGTTCAAGTGATTTGCCGACTGGCTTGAGCTATTATGCCTCTCCACATCTTGTTATCTCCAACCTCATGTATCCGTTCGTGTGTTGACTCCCTTCCGCGCCATGTCACATTGCTGTCAAGAAAGTTCTCTCCTTGTCTTCTACAGCAAACATCTGTGTAAAAAAAAAAAAGAAAGATTATCCATGGACAACTTCGTTCTACAGGGAGATGCATGGTAAGGTCTGGTGTTGAACGAGACAACTTCAACAAGCAGAGGTGATAAAAACGCGCTGGGAAAAATAATAACACAGTGCTATGTAGGGTTTCTGCTCTACTGACGCACCACTTCACAGCCCAATATGGCGGAAGGAAGGTATACAATCGTTATATCAAGTCCGTTAAATTGAAGGTTTACTGTATTTTAAACAGCATGTCGTGCCATATGCAAATATTCTGAGTGGCCTTGATCAGGACAGCTGACAAGAGTCAAAGAGAATGTTCTAGATAGACAACTCTAACGACCAATTATCACGTTATTCTTGCATTTGCTGTTGACAACTATTGTTGTCGCTAACGTCCATTATTGTCGTCATTGATAGGCACTCTTCTACACAGCTTGTTTGACGGGATTTTACTGATTCAACATCATCATCCATAGCCACGTATCGACATAGATTGCTTGATCTCTTCTACTATCTGCGCTCAGTTAGCCTCGAATGATGTGTGGATGAAATAATATATGAAAGAGAGTGATAGAAGGGCAGAATGTTAGACGTGCCTGCGTGCCCAATTCTTAACTCTTTGAAAGTAAAATGTGTTCTGTCGTTCGTTCGTTCTTCATGTCTGTCGTTTGGTTGGTCGGTCGGCCGGTCTGTCGGTTAGTCTGTCTTTAGCTAAACTGAAACATTGATACACAGACGCAGCGATACACTGAAACATAGACATACTAAAACATAAATGAAACATAGACACCCTAAAACAGTGGTTCTCAACCGGTGGGGAATCCCCCCCCCCCACCTCCAAAGGGGGGGGGGGGGAATTTTAAGGTTTCCGGGTGGGGGAGGGGGGAATTAAGATTATTTCAAGATCGCGTTAATACAAGAACTGATTACTTGATATTGTTTTTCCCTTCATACTGTACGGTTCTGTACGTCTCACCCTTCTAAAATTGAATTTATAAAGTAAGTAGACCCACAAATCATGTTTTATGTGGACGTCTAGACTTGTTTTAGTATGTGCTATTAAATTTAGCTTCAATTATTACGTATACTGTGTAGGGGCGGGGGTGGGATGTTTAGGTAGGAAATACGAAAGGGGGAAATGACGTTTTGAAAATACGGTGAAGGGGGCACAGGCCAAATTTTAGGTAGGAAATATGAACGTTGGGGGAGGGGGGGAATTACGTTCTGAAAATATGGTGAAGGGGGGTGCGGGTCAAAAAAGGTTGAGAATCACTGCCCTAAAACATAGATACAGTGAAATGGAGACACACAGAAACAATGTAATTTGATAAATAGCGCACTGAAACTACACGGGGGCTTCAAATGCAAAACTTAAAGTGTGATAGAAATTACAATAAACATGCTATTGTCTTGTAACTTGTCAATATTGTTGTTAAAGATGTCGAGAGTGTTAAGTACGTGACATCGCAGTGCAGACGAACACAGTGACTTCATAAGGACAGTTTAAAGATGGACGCCCCACATTTGACATACACCAAGACGAGCAGCGTTCTGTTATTAAAAAAAAAATGTTTTGTTTATCAATGAAGGGGTGAAACCTATAGAAATTCATCGGCGAATGAAGTTCCAGTATGGTGACGAATGCCTGTCAGTCTAGCAAGTGTATGAGTGGAATAGGAAGTTTCAAAACGGCGTGACTCTTGTGACTGTCCTATACCGAGTCAGGCACACCGAGTAAGTGACTCCAGAGTCGATTTCTCTACACGAATCCAAGCACTTTATCGGCGCTGGAGGACTTGCATTGAACGCAGTAGTAACTACATCAAAAAACGATAATTTGTTCTTTAATCTTTCAGAATATATTCACCACAAAAAGGACCATAAAAAACATTTAAGATTTTCATCTAAAGCCCTTTCGTATATGTAAATTTGTGCTTGTTATCACGTGACTGGATTTTCCCCCGGTCCCTGCAATCATTATCTATTAGCCGTCTGTAACTTAATGGTCATGAACGATGGTTTACAATTCCAGCATACTGGTTTCGACGTCAACCGCAGGCGATTTTACAGCAGATCACCTTGCGTTGAGTTTCACGATGGCGTGAGCGTCGGCCGTTCAGAAAACGATGGCAAACTAACGCAAGTTTAATGGCCTAGGAAATCACAAGCAAGAAATTAATTATGGACATGATTGCGACGTCATGCAAAGAGCATACAAATAACTTTTTTCTTTTTAAATCAGTCTATTAAACGTCAAAATGTAGTTCTTTTGGAGTGCTGTTTGCACAGTGTAGTTATGTGATGTAAAGCAAAATCTAGCAGATTCTGTACCAAACGAAAAGGAGGTTTGGACCAAACAAAAATAGATGGCAGAAAATTGGAAGTATGGGTGTGCCACAGTTATGACTTAAAAGTTGCTAATATGGTAGCAGACATGTTGTCTTAGAACGCAATGACAATATTTCGGCGATTTATAAGCCCATGGCAGATTCGAGAAGTTGCTTCAAACGATGAATCATCACATGACATTTAAGTATATATGGTTATTCTACGTGGCTAAAGCTACCGAACGTAGTCGTGTGGGTATAGCCAGGACCTTTGTGTCGTGAGCTGCAGAAATAACTTTGCCATTTCTTCACACTTCAGGGGCTTGGAGTATGGATGCTCAGACAAGAGAGTCTCTACCATGCCTTCACAAGGCTCTCTGTTCACAAACTTCGAGGATGTCCAGGTAAGATAACCTTTGTGTGAGTTTAAATCTCTAGTATGTTTAACTAGGCTAATTAATACGACTTGGGGAATTTTGCAATGACCAAATAAGAAAATCATAGGCTTTTAAAATTAAATCTACAGAACAGGTTTTAGAACAATGTGGGCCAATACAAAGAGAAATATGTGTATTCTAAGATATCTGAACATGGAAGAAAACTGGCTATTAAAGTTTATCTTGTCTCGAAAACTGAAATACTTTGGTTATTAAACGTGACAGGAGTATGGAGAGCACCGTGATTTAAGGCATGGATATTACACGTGACAGGAGTATGGAGAGCACCGTGATTTAAGGCATGGATAATAAACATGACAGGAGTATGGAGAGCACCGTGATTTAAGGCATGGTCTATGGAAGAAGGAACATGGGTCGAGCAGCACGGAGCCGGACACAGAACATTGCAGACACCTTGGGCGAGAAAATGAATAAGGCAGGCAAACTGGCAGCGGATCGAGATTTCTTTTGGCAGGAGCTGATCACATCCACTTTCTGCAAATGACCTGCAACGTGGTAGCGAATAGTGGAGAAGGAATGATAGTTCGTATGCGTGTGTTAAATAAAACTTTATTTTGTGTATTTAACAATGGAGAAGGGACGATTTATATTTCATATGTGTTTCTTAGGACTTTATTTTGGGTAACTAACAATGGAGAGACGATCTCCCTGGTCTAGGGGTTACACGACTTTCTCCATAATTCCGTATACTCACGTGAGTAACGTGACATGCGCGAGAATCGGTAGCAGTTCTCTCCTCGTCGGTAACTTACGGGGTATGTGAGCCGGTCGCTCATAGAGCAATGGCAAACTACTCGAGCGTAATCTTACCAATAAGTCAACAATCAGCTGAAAGATGTTGATGCTGACAGCGATGTCCTGTAAAGGATATGCAAAATAATAATTTAAAAAAAACAATGGAGAAGGGATGATAATTCATATGTGAGTGTTAACTGTATTTTGTATAACAAACAATGGAAAAGAGATGATTTATAATTCATATGCGTGTGCGTTAAAATTTTATTTTGTGTAACTAACAATGGAGAAGGGATGATAATTCATATGTGTGTGTTACAACTTCATTTTGTGTAATTAACAATTAGGAAATGATTAGAGGTGGTGGAAAATGTCGAATATCTTGGGTCATTGATTACCAACAATGGTGACACAATAAAAAAAATTAAACGACGACTATCAACTGCTCTTCAAAGACTAAAACAACTGAATAAATTATGTAGTGGGACAGATAGAACTACAAAAATTAGATTTTTAAAAGCATGCATCTTTCCCATTGCAACATACGCCTGTGAGACCTGGACACTTACTAAACAAGCTGAACAGCGCATAAATGTCATTGAATATAAATTTTATAGACGGGTTATAAGAATATCTTTGATAAAGAAAATAACAAATGCATCCATACTTCAAGAGCTAAATAATGAAGAGGGTTGGCTATTAGAGACGATAAAACAAAGAAAATGTGTTGGTCACTTGAAAAGTCATGAAAGTTTGCAGAGAACAATAATCGAAGGGTATATGCCTGGGAAGAGAGGAAGAGTAAGGCCAAAGAGAAGATGGGTGCAGGATGTGGCGGTTGATCTCCAGATGGGTGTATCGGATGCGGGACATCTTGCTTGTGATCGAGAAGTTTTCCGGAAGGTTGTTATGGGAGCGAGGTTCTGCAAAGGACATGCTACTGAATGAATGATGAACGAACGAACGAATGAATGAATGAATGAATGAATGAATGAATGAATGAATGAAAGAATGAATGAATGAATGAATGAATGAACAACGGGGAAGGGATGATAATTCATATGTGTGTGTTAAACGTTATTTTGTGTAACTAACACCACTGAGCCGGTCTCCGTGGCTAAGGGCTTGCGGACGAGATTTGTGAGTCCGCTTATCTGGGTTGGAGAAACAGTTGCGACCGATTTATCAGCAGACCGCGTCGCGCTAGGTCTTAACGTGTTGGTATTGGAGCCAGTCGTTCAGAAAGCAATGGCAAACTACTGAACGTAAAACTTGTCAAGACATCAACAACAACAGTAAATTCCTGTAAAAAACAGCGATGTCCTGAGAAAAAAAAACACACACACACAAATATTAAAGCTTTAAAACTTTATTTTGTTTAACTAACAGCCGAGAACCGGTCTCCCCTGGCGAAGGGGTTAAGGATGCTGTTCATAATCCCGTATACTCACGTGCGAAACGCAGCTGCGCGAGATTCGGCAGCGGATCGCGTCGCGTTGGTTTCTTTGCAGAAGTGTATGTGAGCCAGTCGTTTAGAAAGCAATGGAAAACTACTGAACGTAAAACTTGCCAAGACATCAACAGCAGCTGAAAAATGCTGGTGTTGACTGCATTGTCCTGTAAATAGGATATGCAAAAAAAATAAAAAATAAAAAGTGGAGATAAAAAGTGGAATGGTAACCAAATTAATGCGCGAGAGAATTCATGACATACTAAGAAAAGAGCATACTCTTCAGCGAGTTCCCTAAAAACTAAAAATGGCAGTATCATAATAGAAACAGATCAGATTTTTAAGTGCATGGCCAGATTATGTGAAAGATCTTAATAACGATACAAGAGAGGACCAGTAAGGTATTCTGAATAATAATGAAGGACCATCCATTTGGAAGATGGAAGTTCAGAAAGTTCTTCACCATATGAAAACTGGCAAGACACCTTGTCCCGGCAACATCACAACAGAAATGATCAATACTTTAGAAGAATATGGAATAGATCAAGTCACCAAACTGCTGAACACAATATGTGAAACTAGGGATATACCTCCAGAATTATGTAATCCTATATTTATTGCAATCACGAAGAAATCAGGAATCTTGAAATGTGATCAACATAGAACAATTAGCATAATGAGCCACATCACGCAGATTTTGCTAAGAATCATCCTGCGAAGAGTTAGGAAAAAATGTCATCCCGAAATACGTGAAGAACAATGTGGGTTTGTAGAAGGCAAGAGTACAGTAAATGCTGTTTGTATGCTGAGACTATCACTCGAACGTTCTATAGAAGTAAAAAAACGACCTATATCTTTGCTTCATTAACTACTTTCAATAAGGTAAGACGTGTCAACGTGACGAAAATTCTTGCATATCTACAAATTGATGACAAAGACCTTAGACTTGTAAAAAACATATATTGGAAAAAACAATCTGCCACAAAGATTGCTAATGAAGTAGGTCAATATCAGACTATTAAGAGAGGTGTGTGACAGGGATGTGTAATGTCTCCAGATCTTTTTTCCCCTGTAAAGTTAACATATTTCTATAAATGTAGAAGATATGAGAGGGATTACCATTGGGGGCAATAACATCAGTAATATTAGATATATTGGTAATACAGTATTGATTGCATAGAATGAGCAGGCTCTGCAACATTTAGTAAATGCGGTTGTTGCACACAGTAAACAACTAGAGTTTGTGGTCGTGACTAGGAAGGAAGAAACACCATAATGTAACATACGGATACAAGGAAATGTTTTTAATTAAAACAAGTGAATCGGTACAACTATCTCGGAACAGTCATAACATCTGTTGGGAGGTGTATTGAAAAGATTAGAAGAAGAATAGCCATGGCCAAGGGAGCCTGTTGCAAGATGGAAAACATATTGACTAGTAAATAGATGGCAAATGCAATGAGAAAAAGAGTGCTGTACTGCTACATAGAACGTGCACGTTTGTATGGATGTGAAACGTGGACAATGAACAAATAACCTTAAAAACATCTCATTACTGTGGATATGTGGTTTCTGAAGTTATTGCAAAGAATACCACTGACAGACAGAAAAACCAATGAGCAAGTCTTACAAGAAGCAGATGAAAACTGTAAACTAATTAGAGGAATTGTACGTAGACAGTCAACATTTTTGGACACGTTATGTACAGAAATATAAACTAGAAACTTGGTGACAACTGGCAATGTTGATGGGAAAAGAAAAATAGGAAGGCACATAAGTAAATATATGGATGGCTTGGCCATGTGGTATGGTCGAGGCAAGAACACAGAGCTGATCCACGACTCTGGTGATCGTGTGAGATGGCATGGCACACGATTATGTTGATGTTTAAAGTATTTTGTTTAACTAACAGTGGAGATGGGCTGAAATCTCATGTATGTGCTTGAACTTGTGTGTGTGTGTGTGTGTGCGTGCGTGCGTGAGTGCGTGCATGCGTGCGTGTGTGTGTGTGTGTGTGTGTGTGTGTGTGTGTGTGTGTGTGTGTTACTAACAATGGACAAGTGGTGACATCTTATGCGTGTGGTTAAACTTTCATTTCTTTGTAACTAACAGCGGAGAAGGAGTGATAACTCGTGTGTGTGTGTGTGTGCGTGCGTGCGTGCGTGCGTGCGTGCGTGCGTGCGTGCGTGTGTGTTTATACTTCATTTTTTTAAAATAACTAGCAATGATGAAGGAGTTATACTTCATGTGTGTGAATAAACGTAATTTTTGTGTAACTACCAATGAAGAAGTTGACATAACTCACGTGTGTGCTTGAGCTTTAAAAACAAAAACACTAATAATTAAGAATAAATAATAACTCATGAGTGTGTGTAAATATGTTTATTTTTTTCTCTAAAACTCATAATGGAGAGGAATTGATAGCTCATGGGTGTGATTAAACTTGTATTTTGTGTAACTAACGACGGAGAAGGGTTGATATCTCATGTGTGTTCTTAAACTTTATTTTGTGAACCAACACGGAGAAGGTATGATATCTCATGTGTGTTCTTAAACTTTATTTTGTGGAACCAACACGGAGAAGGTGTGATATCACATGTGTGTTCTTAAACTTTATTTTGTGGAATAACATGGAGAAGGTGTGATGTTTCATATATGTGCTGAAACTTTACTTAACTAAGAATGACTTCTGGCGAAACCCTTAACTGATTCGAGAAATTTGACTTGGACAGTCAAGGCTCGTATGTATGTTGGAATTATCACCACAATCAAAGAAGAAAGTGACACCAACAAGTGACATGTAAATAGAAGGGAACTTTCTTAACCAAGTGGATAATTTTAAATACCTAGCAATTATAACATCAAATGTAAGATGCACAACAGAGATTAAGAACAGAATATGGCAAGCAAACCCTGCATTTCAGCATATTAAAGATATCGTATGCATTACGTTACTATCATTGTAAGTAAGAAAGAGATTGCTAGAATGCTGTATAGAACCTATTTTGCTGTATGGCAGTGAATCTTGGAATGTAAATGAACAAATTAGGATGAACTTGGAAGCAACTGAGATGTGGTTCCTGAGACGAATGTTGCGAATTCCTTGCACTGCCAAAGTATTTAACAACGACTTCCTGAAAGAGGCTACTGAAACTAGCACATTATATTCAACAATAAGTAAGAGACAAACAGCTTTCTTTTGTCATGTGATGAGAAGAGGGACATTGGGGGACATCGTGACAACTGGAAAGATTGAGGGGAAGAGAGGCAGGAGCAGACCAATATAAGTAATGCTGGCTAGATTGAGATAGTGGCGTGGAGGAGTATTACTAGCAGAGTTGATCCAGAACACCAAAGACCGAGATCTGTGGAGAGCCATGAACTTATAAGGAAGCTGGCAAGGCACTTGATGATCTGATGAATATCACCCCTTATCCATTGCTCATCATCGTCAATATGTGTCATGCCGATAGGTGTCTGTGGTCACGGCACGCCATCTCACACGATGATAAGTCTCAGATCAGCTGTGTGTTGTTGTTCCAATTATGCCACTTGCGATGGTATTTATCAATGTTTCTTCCCCTCTCTCTCTTCCCATTATTCAAGTTTGACAGCTGCCACTAAGTTTTCCAGTTTATTTCTCCTCTTTGCGCGTCAAACATCTTGATTGTGCACATTTCATGTTTAGTTAGTTAGTTAGTTAGTCGACAGATCATCCTCGTTGCACATCGAACCATTCAGTCCATAAGTGCTCGGATCCCCTCCTCAGCAAATCCCGCAGCGTGTAGCGGCTAACGACGCCAGTTCTGTGTTGGTTTATCAATCTTCTTTGGCTTCCTGCGTAGTGTTCTTGTTTGGCCACCCCTCTTTTAATTTGCTGATCCCGCAGTCTGGCCATTGTTGTAGATTCACAGTCATCACTTGGTTCTCGCAAAAGTCTCACTTCTCGCAGAGCATTCAGAATGTCAGCCTGGTCCATGGCGCGTCCGCCCTCCACAGTAGTTTCACATGCGAGCTTGTCAGCCCGCTCATTTCCTTGTACTCCCGCATGACCTGGCACGAAGATGGAACTAATCTTTGCCAGCCGAGACCGCTTCAGAGGCAGCAACCATTCTCTTCGGATCGACCCCTCCTCTATCCTCTTGATCATGTTCATTGAGTCGCTAAGGAAACAGGCCCTAGTGAATGTCTGTGTCTCGAGCCATGTTATTGCTTTACTTACTGCCATGACTTCCATGGTCAGGCTACTTGTGGTTTCAGTGAAAGCACCAGAGTCCTCCTTCACAATTCTCCCTCCGGCCCGAGCTGTAAAGGCCCATGAGCTTCTCACATGTCGGACGACCGACCCATCTGTGTAGATGACCGCGTCACCGTCTAGCGAATTCTCGAAAATCAACGCTTGTACTTCATTTCATGTTTTGAATAATTGAATCATCGTGAATCATGTGTTTCTTGAAGGGCTGTCTCATTCGTTTTCTGTCCGCCCATGGTATTCTTTGCTTCACCCCCAGAAACCACATTCTCGATACCAATCTCAACTTGTCTGCTTATTGGTCATGTTTCACATGCACACACTATATTAGGTTATAGACAGCATTTTAACACTGTTATCGTGACTGTAATTGAGAGTTGTTTATTTCTGAAATTGTGGGAGTTGTCGCAAGACAATGTCATCGGCTTACGTGAAAAGGTAGGTTCCTATTGATTTCCTGTCTGGGCAGTCACCATGCTTTGTTGCTTACCTCAGCCGTTCTCTCTATAAAGTGAGCTTTTGCCTATGCACACGGACTTGATACTGTAACTGTTAGCAATATCTCGATTTGTAGCTGCACTATATAGCACCAATACTGTCCGTGCGTCATGTGTGGCTACTTACTAACGATTTATTGTTACGTATTTTACTAGGACTAGAGCAGTGGTTTTCAACCTTTTTTGGCCCGTGCCCCCTTCACCATATTTTCAGAACGTCATTCCCCCCTTTCGCATTTCCTACCTAAAACTCCCGCCCCGCCCCTACACAGTGTACGTAATAATGGAAGCTAAATATAATAGCACATACTAAAACAAGTCTAGAAGTCCACATAAAACGTGATTTGTTGGTCTACATACTTTATCAAATGAATTTTAGAAGGGTGAGACGTACAGAACCATAAAGAAAGATGGGGAAAACTATATCAAGTAATCGGTTCTTGTATTAACGCGATCTTGAAATAATCTTAATTTCCCCCCCCCCCCCCCCCACCTGGAAACCCTAAAATTCCCCCCTGAGGGGGGGAATTCCCCACTGGTTGAGAACCACTGGGCTACAGGGTCCCTATGAGGTAGGCGAAGGTTTGTGGAGGAACCGCCAGCTCAGTATTCCAGCCAACGTTTCTGAAGGATAAAGGCGGCGGTGCGCTGGAAGGACCAACCGTCCTAGTATTTGTGTTCGGGTAGCTACTTGGTATCCGCTATATGCGAGATTGTTTCAAGCACACACTGCCGTGTACAGGGATTCAGAGGAATCATCTTCCAGCGTAGAGGTAACTCCAAGTTTGGGGCTGATAGGTTACAAAGACACCCGTAAACATTCAGTGGCTAAATGAGGATTATCGCAAGCAATGAAATGAGCCTGCTGGAGACATATACAGCGGGAACCATCACTATATTGAGAAGCTAGAATATTAATTAGTTCCTACGATTGTATGATTGAATTAAAAGACCGACGTTATCACCCATCTGATGGTTCATGATGTATGTTCAATAAATATCTTATTCTTAAGCATTGCCGATGGATTGTTTTGTGACAGCTGTGCTGAACATTATCGTTGGACAGTCTCATTTACAAATCATTCATGTTTGATTAGTGTGAGCCACATGTTTGTAGACGAACAAACAAACAAACAAATAAACAAACAAACAAACTTTATTTTCAAAGTGTTAAGAATTAGGCACGCAGGCCCGTCTAACATTCTGCTCTTCTAGCACTCTCTTTCATACATTATATCATTCACACATCGCATCAGGCTCGTTACAATATCCAACACCTATCTGTCGCTTGCCCTGAAGCTCAATCTTGCCTCCCACTTCCATGGCTTCACGTTAGCCTGTCTGCTGAGGCTCCACGGGTACTATACCTTGTCTAGGGATGTCCTGAGGCTTGCGAAGAAAAGGAGGTGTCTTACTTTTCATGTGATCGTCAGTAACCCTGCCCTGTCACCATAAAACAATAAGCCTACTACTCCCACCAGGGCTAAACATACGAGTCTTGAAATAGTAAATGTATTGTTAGATGTATGCAGTATGTTCTCGATGATTTTAAAAAGTACAGTCACATATAACCAGTTACTTGGTACATCTAGAGAATATAAGCTCACACATGCAGCGTTGCCTGGGATAGAACGAGTTTAGGAAAATATGAAAGCTGGTGTCTGGTCTTGAAAAAGTGGTTTAAAGTTAGATGCATGCACCATTACACAACGTCACAATCAATCCCAGCATTTATTAGATTTGTGATTTCCTATGTAATTTTACTTTCAGCAGATTGCCATTGCTTACGGAACGACCGACGCTCATACAAATGTGTACATCAACATAAAGCGATTTGCTTTCAAATAAATTGGGGCATACTTGGAACCTGATATGTCGGGATTGTGTGCGCTGAATAACACTAGGCCACAGATGCCGGCTCCGGAAAGAGAAACATCCAGTAATCCATGATTGACAAAACATAATATGAAACGTATCAAGCTCTAGCAAGCTGGGTAGACGTGACAAGTTAGTTTCATATCCTTCAGAGGCTGTTGCTATCAAACCCTACCGTTTATTAGCTGTTTGTGATTAATCAGACAGTGATAGTTCAGTAGTTTGCCATTGCTTTCTGAACTGACTACGCCTCAGACCTTCGAAATCAACGCATGGTTTTCTGTTTCCTAATCACCTGCAGCTGATTTCGAACCCTTGACTGGGTGTGTCAGGAATTCATCATCATCAAGTGCCTTGCCCACTGCCGTGGGTGTTCATGCCTCTCCACACCTTGCGATTTCCAACGGCATGTATCATATCCTTGACTCCCTTCCATGCCATGACACACGACTGTCAAGTATTTTCTCTCTCTGTCTTCCTCTATCTCTCTGTTCACAAATCTTTCCACACACACACACACACAAACACGCACACGCACGCACGCACGCACGCACGCGCGCGCGCGCACACACACACACTCACTGCCTTGCAGTTAAGTATCTGATCTCTGACAACAAAAAGGAAATTACATAGGTTAATACAATGAGAAAGGACGTGACAATCAGAATTACCAATCTATATATCTAAGCAGATTAAGAGTTAACAATTTCAAACATGAAAATAACTGACACAAACTGCATTATAATCAGAAACTTTAATAGCCGTTCAGAAAGAATGGGATACCCAGTTCTAAGAACAGAGGAGATGAAGTGGAGGACTGGGAAATAAGACTCCAATCTCCATCTACTCAACAAACACTCGTAGCTTCTACTTTAGAAGATGGAGTATCATTCCCACGCCACACTTCTGCACACTGGATCCTCCACAAAATCGATTTCCATATGCTTGATCATTAGCAGGTAGTGACCAAAGACCAGTCAAACTTGTAATGAAAATGAAATACGTATATTCTGTGAATCTTCGATTAACCGTCACCCGTTTAACCGTCGGTTTCTGTTATCCGTCACCGTCCCTTTTTTTGGGGGGGGGGGGGGGAAGGGTGGTCGGGGGAGATGCAACCATAAAGTACACTATTGTCAATGTCGCCACTGCCTGGGCTGACTTTACAGTGTCACCTAAAGAATTGGTGGAATAAATTTTGGTGATATCAAAGAAAATGGGGACACCAAAATGTGACAGAAATAGAAGGGGAAAATCTCAACGAAGTGGATAATTTTAAATACCTAGGGGCACTTAAAACATCAGATGGAAGATGTACAACAGAGATTAAGAGCAGAATAGGGCAGGCAAAAGCCGCATTTCAGAAAATGAAGAGTATCTTATGCAATAAGTCGCTATCAATGAATGTAAGAAAGAGAGTGCTAAAATGCTATATAGAACCAGTTTTGCTGTTGGCAGCGAATCTTGGAATGTAAATGAACAAATCAGAAAGAACTTAGAAGCAACAGAGATGTGGTTTTTAAGACGAATGTTGCGAATTCCTCGAACTGCCAGAGTAACTAACAACGATTGCCTGAAAGAGGCTAATGAAACTAGAACATTATATACAACAATAAGAAAAAGACAAACAGCTTTCTTTGGTCATGTGATGAGAAGAGAGGCATTGGAGAACATCGTGACAACTGGAAAGATCGAGGGGAAGAGAGGCAGAGGCAGACCAACAGAAATGATGCTGGACGGATTGAGACGGTGGCATGGATATGGAATATCATCAGCAGAGTTGATCCAGAACACCAAAGACCGAGATCTGTGGAGAGCCATGAACGCCTACGCCAACCGGCACGGCACTTGATGATGATGAACCTATTGACGAAGCTGAAGGAACTGCGACTGTTAGTGTTGACGACATTATGCAACTGTGCAACAATATAGGACTAAACGGTGCAAGCATTAAGCCAGAAGAAGTAACAGATTGGTTGGAATGTGACAAAATGGATGGAGACTTTGACATTTTGAACGATGATGAAATTTTTTCTAGTGTTACTACCATTGAAGAAGAAGAAATTGATGACGTTGAAGGATCAGTTCTTAAACAAAGACCTACAACTAGCCACTCAGAAGAAGCAGAAACAATGTTACCAACGTGCATCGGCTGGTTCGAAATGTAAGGGGAGGTAAATGCAACACAAATCCTACTTCTGTGTTAGATACAGAACATCGTAGCGTATATAGTGTAGAAATAAAGGAGATACAGCAAAACATCAAACAAGAGGCGGAGCAGATGATGCAAGCGACAAAGAAGAATGAAGATATTCTACGAGACATCAAGGCGAGGAGAGAAATGCTAAAAACTAAAAGGAATTCAACCAAAAACAAACCAGCTGAAGCCAAGGAAAAGAGCACAGAGAAGCCGCAAAGGTGAAACCCAACAAAAAACCGAGCCGGAACCAAGATAAAACCAGCAGCCCAACCACGACGCCCGAGACATTCAAGGGGAAACCAACATCCCGCCAGACATCTGAAAAAACCGAGATGAGCACCCTGAAGACGGCATAGAGTGGCCCCAGGTGCATACCTTGGAGGAGTTGCAAGAATCGGCAAGATTGCAGGAACTCAGGCGCCAGGAATTCAGAAGGCGCAGGAAATAAAACAGAAAAGAAGAAGCCCAAGTAACTCAGCGGGAATACGATAGAATACCCAGATACATTCTATGACCTTGAGAACGGACCGGACTACCCACACTATATAGAAGACGGAGAGATCATCACATGGCTGACCGCGGAGGAAGAAATGGAAAGGCAACAGAAACTCAAAATCGAAAGTGAAAAACGGCGCAAGGAGGAAAATGAAAACATCGAAAAGCTTCTACAGACAATACACAAAAAAGGAGGCAAAACGACCAAATAAAAAGTCCTTATAATGACAGCAACCAGACGAGCCGGGAGCCTTCACTACCCTAATAAACCACCAGAGGAGACGGACACAAAGGACAATTCGTCGACCAACTCCCCAGATGACGTCACAAACACAAACGCTTACATAACCAGTCCGAGATAGGACTCACTCGGTAAGAGAACACAGACAAAAGTCAGGGTGAATAAACCCACACAAATCACGGACCTCAACAATAACCACGGCTGAAAGAAGCATGTTGAAGAAGGCCGAATTTGGAATTTTTGTTTTAAAGTCAAGCAAGCAAGCAATATAAAATCTGCACCACATAGGTCAAAGTTAGGTCAGACAGCTAGGGAAGATAACTTTATCTCAGGGATGCAATTCCTCTACTGCGTGGGTCTCTGGGGGTAAGCGAACCGGGTCGGGCGGGTGCAAACCATGAAGCTCTGCGTTGTCAATATAGTGAGATCAATAAAGGCATTAAACAGTGGTTGATTCTGTTCACGTCACAATGAGAATATTATATCAATGGTAGAACGATTCCATCAAAAGCCACTCTGTGATTCGGGGTAGACTTGACCACATAACTTACTTCGGCGCAGACCAATTCTGTCAAATATTTTCCCAACACAACACACCTATAGTTGTTACAGTTACTCTGACTCCCCCTTGTGTTATGATGATTGAATCTTTGAAATCCTATGGGACCTGTCCTTCTCACCGGCATAGCTATATTAACTAGTGGATCTGTAGAGTGAGTATGTTTTGCCCACTCCTGATAACCTTTATTGGAATCACATCGTTACCTGGAGCCTTGCCAGAAGCAAGTTCATTTCAGTAATAGCATCTTAATTTCTGTTATGGTGGGAAGTGTGTCCAGGTGGTCAAGAGTTGGTAGAGCCTCTATGTCGTTTAGGGCACCATCCGCTAGTTTGGTCTTGCTTGAGTAAAGCTCCAAATAGTGCTCTACCCATCTATCCATCTGATGTTTCTTATCAGTGATGATTTCTCCAGTTAAGATTTTCAGTGGTGCACTCCTTTCAGTTTTTGGACCACAGGCCTTCTTGATCCCTTCATACACGTCTCTGATAGTTCCTATATCACTTGCATTTTGAATGCACTCACATAACTCGATGCAATAGTCGTTTGCACACTGTCTGGCAGCCTTTTGCACAATCTTCCTAGCTTGTTTCAGCTCACTGAAAGTGTTTCGTGTTGTTCTTTCCTTGTTTCTTAAAAGAGCTGTCTTCTTTATATCAATCAAGGGCTACAGTATCTGGATTTCTGTCGCAAAGCAGTCCTGCCTGTTATAATCCACAGTGAAATAAACCCCTTGCCGCTGTTTTATATTTTCCTTAAGTATACCAGCCATTTCACTAGCTGTACAATTTTCTGATGTATCAGTGAGAACGTCTTCTAGTTGCTGTTGGAAATCGAAACACTTATCAGGATCTTTGGTGTTGATAATATTAATCTTGGTATGTATTTGTGTGTATTTTTATTGTGTGTTATCATGATTAAGAAATATATGTTACATCCTACTGCAGTCGAAATATGTCTTACGCTATTGCTGCGTGCTTTAGCATCAGCATATGCTAAATCCAGCAAATTTCAGTTAATTTACCCAGATTTTAGCTCGTTTCTTCAGTTCTTTCTCTTTGCTATTACTATTGAGAAATGTATAATGCTAAAATAGAGATCACACACACACAAACACAAACACAAACACACACACACACACACACACACACACATATATATATATATATATATATATATATATATATATATATATATATATATATATATATATATATATATGCCGGTCTCTCTGCTGGCCGAGAGGTTACACCACTTTCTCCGTAATCCCGTTTATCACGCAGAGTCTCGTAGCGGGCGAGAACTGGAAGCGGGTCGACCCCCACAGGTGACTTGCGGGATAACTGTGCCGGCCACTCAGAAAGCAATGGCAAACTACTGAGCGTAATCTTGCCAAGAAATCAACATACAGCTGAAAGATGCTGCTGTTGACAACGATTTTCTGTAAAGGATATGCGAATTAAATATATCTCAGTTAAACTGTTGCCATCCTATCAACTATTGCTTGTAATGATGGTCTGAATTCGCCTTGATTTCCTTGAACAAATATCTATCTTTTCCTTGCAACTGGAGATTCTTTATTCTATTACAAGTATTCACTACGAACTGTTTCTTGTGATCTTTTATTTTTCTTGTGTATTTTCTAGGTATGAGACTATTTGTTTCGAACAAAATGGGCCGATGGAGCTCATAAATCCTTGAAGGTAATCCATAAATCCATCTACGTGAAGGACACACCAAATGCAAAACCACCACCTCAACCGTGGAAGTGGCAAGATGTTGAACCTCAGTGAAACGGGACTAGAAAGCGGACATCTACGCACTACAAGTACAATGGAGGCTATGCACCATGCATGAGCACACGTTGATTGCCGAAGAAGAATTAAAATTGCTCCGATGGTTACATGGTTTAGAAAAAGAAAAAGCATCTGTATCTAACCCACGAGACGCTTTTGCGTATTTGGTGGTCGCCCTTTGGTTTTATTAGACCAAAGCCACCCAATGAGTAACGTAGTTCATATCACGCACTCCTCCTTCACTTCCCATATCATTTCCCTGCACTTAATTTAGGATGGGTGAATCTGGGTATCCGAATCAATTAAAGAATATCTCGACATTAATTATATACCACTTATATGCTTCACGTTTTCGCATTATCATTATTATACTACACTCCGTTATCTCGTTCCATTTCATTTTATTTTTGTACTTGTTCGCTAGCTTTTTATTTGTGTAACAACTAAATAGAAGCTTTCGCATCGAATATTTTCTTGCGTATGTATCTGTTGAGATTGTAGGATAAGTATCAATCCTATTATTGCATTGCCCATTGAAGTTCTACTGCGCGTGTGTGCGTGTGTGTGTGTGTGTGTGTGTGTGTTTTTTTTTTTGGTTTAAATTTTAAACCAAGATTCTCGACGCTATTACTTCACCATACTATTAACTTTGTTTTTGGTTAATTGCTATTTGTGTGTTTTGTTTTTGGGATTTCAAGATTTAATGTAAAATTACACTCATTATTGTAATTGCTTATGGTTTTTGTGTATGTGAAATCATGTATTTTAAGAACATATTTTTTTGAACAACTCAGACGGCCATGTATCTTTTGCTAGACTACCCTAGTGTGTGTGTGTGTGTGTGTGTGTGTGTGTGTGTGTGTGTGTGTGTGTGTGTGCATGCGCGGGCGCCTGCGTGCGTGTGTGTGTGTGGGGGGGGGTGTGGTGGGGGTTATGTCTGAAGGCAAACTGACAACGGTTCCGCGTAGATGCTAAGACAATATATAATGAGAAGTATCCGACTAAGTGTCCCAGGCCGAGCATGTTTTAGGATTCAGTGAATGGGATCATCTGGCTGTCTCAGCTGTTTGTCTGATTATACGTGTGCAACGTTGTTTTGTTGTGAACATGTTGATGGGTGGGGTGTTGATAATTGGAGTGTTCATGAGTGGGTTGTTCATGAGTGGGTTGTTCATGAGTGGGGTGTGGATGTATGAGTTGTTGATTAGTGGAGTTGTGGATGAATGGTGTTTGATAAGTGGGGTGTTGATGAATGGGTTGTTGATGAGTGGGGTGTTCATGAATAGAGTGTTGATGAGTGGGTTGTTAATGAGGTGAGTGTTGATACGTGGGTGGTTGATGAGTGGGTTGTTAATGAATATAGTTTTGATGAGTGGGGTTTTAACAAGTAGGGTGTATATATGCAGCAAGGCCTAGTGAGTGATAAGTTAATGGCTGAATAAGTGATGAGTTAGTCCCTGATTGAATGATGAGTGTGTGGCATGAGTGAGTGATGAGTTAGCAGCAGAGAGAGTGATACGTTTGTTGCTGAGTGAGTAATGATGGCGTGGCAAAGTGACTGCTAAGCGCGTGGCCGATTAGTGATGAGTTAATGGCTGGGTGAGTGATGAGTTAGTTGCTGAATTATTTCTAAGCGTGTGGTCAAACGATTGATAAGTTAATGGCTGATTGTGTGATTGGTGAGCGTGTGGTTATGTGATTGCTGAGCGTGTTGCCGAATGTGTGATGAGTTAGTCATTGCGTGAGTTATGAGTTAGTGACTGAATGAGTGATAAACATGCGGCCGAGTGAGTGATGAGTTAGTGGCCGAGTGAGTGATGAATTATATAGTCTGTTTTCTTTTGTCTGCCCCAATATAAAATTCAATATCTCAGTAACCAACTGAGGGAAAACGATGATATTTAGCATATAACATTATCATTATGTCCACCCAGCAAAAACATTTTTGTTCTGGAGATTGTACAGCAGATGTCTAAGTTTGTTTATATGCGGTATATAACTTACGGGTCAGAGTTGAAGTGCACATTATTAAATGCATTACGTTTTCACACGGAAATATTTGCGTTGAATAGTTAATTTTCTCGTGGACATGGCATTGGCCTTATGACAAGAACAGGGCATTACTGTAAAACAAGTTTGTTAGCGAGAAATCACTAGTTTTTCCACCATAACATCAAAGAAATGTCGCCGCTTTCCATGATTTAAGTTGCTTTTGGACCTATCAAAGACATATTCGTTGGGTGGGGGTAAATATAAGACGATAGAAAAAAATTTCATAACGAATGCAACAGACAGTTTTCAAAATAATTGATCGTGAATGAAGGCATTCATTTCTGAACAGACTATAGTGGCTGAATGAGTGATGACTTAGTGGCTCTGTGAATAATGAGTTAGTGGTTGAGTGAGTGATAAGTTATTTTCTGAATGATTTCTGTGGGTAAGTTGAGTGAGTGGTGAGTGTGTGGCTAAGTGCTTGTGAAGCGTATGGTCGAGTGTGTGATGCGTTAGTGATTGAGTGAATTATTAGTTAGTTAGTGAGTGGTGAACGTGCGGCCGAGTGGGTGATGAATTAGTGGCCGAGTCAGTGATGAGTTAGTGGCCGAATGAGTGATGAGTTAGTGGCTGAGTTACTGACAAGTTAGTGGCTGAGTGAGTGATGAGTTAGTGGCTGAGTGAGTGATGAGTTAGTGGCTGAGCGAATGAGTAAAATCAAGGACCAATATCAAGCTATTATATTTTATCATATCAAAAGGTGGTATTCTGATTAACGAAAATTATGTATTTCTTTTGACCAACACGTGAAATGAGACAACAATAAAAAAAAACAAAATTATAACGAAACATCAAGGATTTCATGAACTGTGTTTGTTTGAGAACCTTTGATATAATGCAATTTATAATACCGACGAAACCATTAAATTGTACAGAAATATATCAAGCAAACAAACTCGAAGACATGCTTGAAAAAAGGTAATGTGAAGAAAAATCACATTATAATGTTAGATGTAGTTGATATAATGCATCGACGTGACACAGGAACGATAAACGGACAGTGTATCTTTGTTAGGAAAACGGAAGTTAGTTTTTATGCACGATAGCACCGAGGAAATGCCTCTAACGAGATTTATTTCAGTCTCTCCGTTGAAGACCCATTGCGTGCGGGGCTGTCTGGTGTTGTTTTGGGGTCAGAAATGTTTGGAGATTCTGCTGAATCAAATGGAAGAAGACAAACTGTGTTTGGAGCCACGACATCTTCATTCTTGTAGGTCGAGAGATCCATAGCTTGGTTTCGTTTCGGAAGTGCCCTGTTGCTTAAAATATGTTACACAAGAGGAGTCCCAGCTGGTAGCGGGCTGGCCAGTGTTTTAGTTTTCCCGATGTCCCATTGGCCCTTTATGCAACGGCCCTCCATTAACATAGACCATACGTTACACATGTTATTGATCTTTTAGTTCCGGCAACCAATATTTTTAGTCCCAGTAGTCCGCCATTGGTCACAGCAGATGCGTGCGGGACATCGATAGCACGGACGGTAATCCTTTTACGTGTGTACTTAATCTCACACACCCACACACCCACACACACACACACACACACACACACACGTGGACGAACTTACACACACTCGCGCGCACGTGCCCACACGCACACATGCGCATATATATATATATATATATTGATAATAATGTTTTGCGTATCCTTTTACAGGACTTAGCTGTCAACAGCAGCATCTTTCAGCTGTCTGTTGATCTCTTGGCAAGATTACGCTCAGTAGTTTGCCATTGCTTTCTGAGCGGCCGGCTCAGTATCCCGCAAGTCACGAGCGGGGGTCGAACCACCTCAGCTCTCGCTCCGCTGCGAGACTCTGCGTGATAAACGGGATTACAGAGAGAAAGTGTTGTAACCCCACAGCCAGAGAGACCGGCATATATATATATATATATTGCATATTCTTTACAGGACATCTCTGTCAACATCAGCATTTTTCAGCAGATTGTTGATTTCTTGGCAAGATTACGCTCAGTAGTTTGTCATTGCTTTCTGAGCGCAGCGGCTCCATACTCTCATAAGTCATTTGCGCGACTCGAACCGCTTTAAATTCTCGTGCGCTCACGTCAACCACGAGAGTATTCGGGACTACGGAGAAAGCTACTAACTCCTCTGCCAGGGAGACTGGCATAAATAAATATATATAAGCCTTGTTACAAACCTTTGAGAAAAAAATTTTAAGACGTATCTTTAGACCCATTAGGGATACACAGAGTGGAGAGTGGAAAAGAAGAAGTAACAAAGACATTTATGATCTGTTTAAGTCCCCGCTAATCACTGGTATCATGAAGGCTAATAGACTACAATGGCTGGGGCATATAGAAAGAATGGAAGATAATAGGGAAACAATATTCGCTTACACTCAGGAAATAAATGACCGTAGACCCCGAGGTAGACCAAGAAGACGGTGGAGAGATAATACATACACAGACTTACAAGCACTTGGAATCAACAACTGGCAAGAGAGGGTCCACCAGAGAGACGAATCGAGACGGATTGTATCTGCAGCAAAGAACCTCAATGGCTCCGAACGCTAAAGAAGAAGAAGAAGAAGAAGAAGAAGAAGAAGAAGAAGAAGAAGAAGAAGAAGAAGAAGAAGAAGAAGAAGAAGAAGAAGAAGAAGAATAAGAAGAAGAAGAAGATATATATATATATATAAAATGTGGAAACGTTTACCTATTTGGGGATTTAGTCTGGGTAGTTAGTTATTAAGCCTATTCTCTTCGACTTCCAATAACCGGACCTCCTGCTTTTTCGTCTCTTTTCGTAATAGTCGATCCCGTGCATTAGGGTCAGAGTAACTAACTATAGTAGGTCTTGATACCTGAGAATTCTTCTGATGGTATTGAGGTCATCTACACAGATGGATCTGAGGGTATTGTAGTTACCTACACAGATGGATCTGAGGGTATTGTGGTCATCTATACAGATTGATCTGAGGGTATTGTAGTCATCTACACATATGTATCTGAGGGTATTGTGGTCATCTACACAGATGGATCTCAGTGTATTGTGGTCATCTATACAGATGGATCTGAGTGTATTGTGGTCATCTACACAGATGGATCTGAGGGTATTGTAGTCATCTACACAGATGGATCTAAGGGTATTGTAGTAAACTACACAGATGGATCTGGGGGTATTGTAGACATCTACATAAATGGATCTGATGGTATTGTAGTTATCTGTACAGATGGATCTGAGGGTATTGTAGTCATCTACACAGATGGGTCTGAATGTATTGTAGTAATCTATAACGGATGGATCTGTTGTTCGACACGTGAAAAGCTCCATAGGCTTTTATGGCGCAGGTCGAAGCGAGAACTGTGAAGGAAGTCTGTGCTGCCTTAGCGTTGACAACATGTTGCCTGGCTATGGAGGTTATCATCTGATCTCATCGTCCCTCTTGTACCTAGTGGTGTCGTTGTAAAGCATCAATTAGCGGGAGAGTGCCTGTTTATTGGCTTCATATATCGAAATTCCCATAAACTGTTATTCGCCTATCCATCATTTACATGGTCGGCCTCCTCATAGCTTCCCTCTGGTCTGTACTCGTTGCTTTGTTGTGGTATACTGTTAGTTGGTAATCTAGTTATATGACCAAACCATTGCTGTTTTCTTATGAAATCTAGCGCTGCTATAAACCCCACTTTAGTCCCGATTTCTTCATTTCAAAGTTTCTCTCTTCTTGATACATTGGATAATCTTCTCAGGAATCTCATTTCTGTTGTTATAAACTTTCTTTTCTTTTTATCTGTCATAGTCCAGGTTTGATATCGGTAACAAAGAGTTGGTATAAAGATTGTGTATAGAGTGCTTTTTAAAAATCTTTTGATACGTGTTTGTTCTTTAGTATTGGTACCATTAGTCCAATGAGTTTTCCCCCGTATTCCATCTATTTTCTATATGGAGATTATGACAGAAATTAAAGCAATAGCATGGCTAGAGACACAGACTTTCATTACAGATATGATTTCTCAGTGTTTCAATAAGTATGCTCAGGAAGATCGAGATGGGGTAGGCTCGAAGACCATGGGTGGATTCTCTGGGAAGGAGGTCGATAGACATGGCTAATGAAGACACTTTTATTGGAGTGTCTAGTTGGTCATGCGTCGAAGTACACTTGTTCCTGCAGCGAGGCGTTGCCGTCATTTGGAGGGACAGGTTCGAATCCCGGTCGGTAACTATAGCTTTCAAATGTTATGTTGTCTAGTGCGTCCTCTAGTCTCTACTTCCTTCTTCTTCTTCTTCTTCTTCTTCTTCTTCTTCTTCTTCTTCTTCTTCTTCTTCTTCTTCTTCTTCTTCTCCTTCTTCTCCTTCTTCTTCTTCTTCTTCTTCTTCTTCTTCTTCTTCTTCTTCTTCTTCTTCTTCTTCTTCTTCTTCTTCTTCTTCTTCTTCTTCTTCTTCTTCTTCTTCTTCTTCTTCTTCTTCTTCTTCTTCTGTGAGCGCCAAACTATGTGTGTTTATTTATATAAAATAATAATATAATCAAATTACAAAAAGTGAAACATTTTGTTCTACTGTTCTTTTTGATAGTTGGTGTGTTGTTAGTAATCTCGGAATGAGAAAGGAGACGTGAAAAGTCCGTATAACATTTAGAGTACGATAGCAAATGTACATAACAAATAATAGAATCAACACCAGGACAACATCGTGGTCGGAGGACTTGAGAGGGCAGAAGTTTGACAGCAAATCAACTAAACTAAAGATAGTATTCAGCAAAGATAAGACTGATCAGATCGCCACCTGACTCCAGATTCCATGTTAAGTCTACAGCAGTAAATCAAGGTCAAAATAGACTCACGTCGTCAAACCATCGGGCGATAGTAACGAATCGTGATGTCACATTTAATCAGAGGTGTAGACCAACTAATTAAAACCTGATCAGAGGTTTACAGACTCCTGGCGGGAGTTAATATTATCCAGTAATTCCTCATATACACAGAGATAAAGAGCAGAACAGGACAAGCAGAAACTGCACTCTATAAAATGAAGAACGTTTTGTGCAATAAGTCACTGTCCTTGAAGATTAGAAAAAGAGTTTTGCATGTTACACAGAACCAGTTTCAACATACAGCTGCGAATCCTGAACAATTAGTAAACAGGCGAAAAAATCCCTGGATTTTATAGAAGAATGCTGAAAATTAATTGGACAGCCAAAATTAACAATCTGGACGTTTTAAGGGAAGCTGAGATGCAAAGACAACTTATCACAGACATCAGAAAGAGACAGTCACGTTATGAGAAGACAAAAACTGGAACATGTAACAACCGGAAAGATTTGCGGAAGGGAGTCAACACACGAACTGATCCATGAAGTCGGAGATCGTAATTTGTGGAGAGACATGATCGCCCACGCCAGCCCTGCAAAGCACTGGATGATGATGATGATGATGAATTTGTTATTTACTTTGTACATGTGTCTGGCAAGACATTAGACTGGATTCAAGCTCCAGCAGAGGCAGGATCATCTTTCTCCACCTATATGCTCTGGGGTCGATCCATCCTTATAAAATTGACTACCAGACAATTGTCAGAATGTTCTACCTCCATGACCAATAATGAAACGATCAGTTGCCCATCCCCATATCGGTCAAGTTGTCTATCCGTGGCCATGCTGAATCGCCAACTTTCTTATCTGTCCATCTGTCTGTCAGTTCATTTTCTGATTCTGAACTCATTCTATTCGTCCATCTGTCTATCCGTCTATTTATCTTGACAAAGATTGAGTTTCTACCTGTAATGTGGTTCTCTGATTGGTGGCGCTGGAAATTTAACACAAGAAAAATTGCATACTGGAAGGTGACCTGATTAACGATATTGATTGCTTTGATCAGAGAAAATGGAGAGGAGGTGGGGGGAGGAAAAGGAAATATCGTTCAACCGCCAGACAATCAAGGAGGGGGAAAAAGTGTCAAACTGAAATGAGAATAAAGAGATTAGTGTGTTTGTTTTCATTTCACATGGGGAGAGTTGACAGGTCACCAGACCTCTTCATTCACTCAGAGCTGCTTTCAAGAATCCAATTTAAGTTTCCATAAAGTACATAGTTTTTGTGCCTCCTTTGTTCAGCTTTCATAGCTTCAGTACAGTACCTTCGTGAACTGATTCAGTGATGAAGGATATTATATCGCAAAATTGTGACCTCTCATTTGGACAGAAGGACAATATATCGCCTTACTAGGGTCATAGTGTTATGTGTTTTGTTTTGTGGTATCTTCCCCAATTGTAATGCTCAGTGAGCGGAAATGTACATTACTATACTGGCTCATTTGATTGTGTGTCATGTTTGGTCCAAACCTACATTTTGTCTGGCACTGAATCAGTTAAACCTGAAGAAGCGGGAGTCCAGTATACCCGCACAGCAACTATTACTAAGAATTGTATTTACACTTCGCTCATTGATTTTATGTATCCCTTTACGCAGCGAATAGCATCAGTATAGTTTGTAAATACTGTATTTGAGTAATTGGCTACTTTAGTAAAAGCAGATTAAAGATGGTGTAATGAAGTTAAATGTGGAAATACTCAAACAAAGGCAACATTTTAAGATGATGAATATACGCTTAAATGAATATGTGTCGATCGAGATGAGGTAAAGAGTTCTCAAGAGCTACTGAGACAATTCTGATGTTGTCAAAGACTAGAATACAAAGGAGGGAAGACCACCCTGAATGAGTGGTCTACCTCAAGTAGATTAGAGGTAACCCAGTGCCCCAACAAGAGGGCAGGGTAGGTGTAGGGAGTAGATAGGGAGAAGAACTATCAACAGTTCTCTCATGAGACACGTAAGTGTCAACCAGAGGGTAAGCACTCTGGTCACAGTGTAATCACCTCAACGTGATAGACACCAAGAACTTGGAATAGAACTCAAGAGTAGGCTTACTACTCTAAGCGTGGTGGAATGATGTAGCACGCAAAAGCCGAAGTGCGCAATGAAGACCCTCCGCGTGCTGTGTAATCAGGACGCGGAGAATTGTCAGACAGGGGACGGACTTCGTAGCGGACACATCGCTTAGAGTCGATGCGTCTTTCTTTAAGTGAATAGATAGATTTAGCAGTAGGGCTAGGGACGACTAGAGATAGGAAGTTCTGTGTATTCATGTGTGGTT